>VYZU01052331.1:16835-34711 GCA_013401355.1 Ceyx cyanopectus
TGCTGTGTCAGCCACTCCTCCCACTTTGGTGTCAGCAGCAAACTTGCTGAGGGTGCTCTCTACCCCCTCATCCAGGTCATTGATGAATATATTGAATAATACTGGACCCAGTACTGACCCTTGGGGGACTCCACTAGTCACAGGCCTCCAGCCAGACTCTGCTCCACTGACCACAACTCTCTGGGCTCTGTCATGGGCTGACAGGACAGTTTAACTAGTGGCAGAAAACCAGATCTGCATGCTGATCCACACTTTCACCAAAGATCTTTAACCATACTATTATAAATTCTGCTCAAAAGGCAGCACTATGTTCTCTCTGCTTTCAGGCTGTTCATACTGAATATACCTCAGCTGCAGCCACAGCCTGCGCCCACAGAGCACCTGTAAATTCTCTCTCAGACTGCTCAGACCCTTAATTTTCTTCAGTCTTCATCACTCCTGCCAAATAAGTGGTAACTTGCAGCACTTTCTCCAGATTCTTTTAACTGAGCAGCTAAGATGACCTAGACATTTAGATTAAATAATGTAAATTTTTTTTTGTTAATGCCTACATAATGAAAACAGCTTTAAAACACTTGGGTGAGGAGCTGGCTTGTTACTGTTGAAGAAACAACACCCTGTTATTATGAAAGAAGTCTAAGAAATAACATAATCAGTTGAAAATAGTCAACAAAATGGGGAGGAGAGGGAGGGATCAAATGTTTCTTCTGGTTGTAAAAAATAAAACCTCCAAACTACTGCACTTGTTCATCAAAAGGAATCAAAGTAGGAAAGCCACTCACAATGTCTGTATCACAGTTTTTCCTTTCATCAGGAAGATAAACATATTTTTCCTACTCTTCTCAGGAAAAAAAAAGAAAAGGAGAAGTAGAAGAGAATACTCTCCAGTTCAGGAAACTAAGAGTAACTAAGGAAAATAAAGGTGTTAAAAAAGTCATGCAGTTGAGTGAGAAAAGATGAGAGGTTTTACAAAAAAATCAAAATTTGAGTACAAAAACAGGGCTTAAGAACCATCATGAAAAAAAGAAATGGTGAGAAAACAGAGGCTGCAGCAGGAAAGCTGCTTGAAACTATTTTGTTTCTCTTAATTAACTACACAACTAAGAACAGTGAACTCCATTTAGAACAAAATTTGATTTCAGGTTTAATGGAAGCACCACAACAGAAGAAAGGTGTTCATACCTCCATAAAAGCCTCGTGGTTTTGCAGCATCAAAGATTTCGAACTTGCCTGCCAAGTTGAGTGCTTGAATGGATGATGTGCAGTCAGCAAGTTGAAAAATTATATATAAATTCAAAAGAACTGACCTGCCAAAGGAGAAAGATGAAATTTAGAAATTTACAGCTTAATGAAGAAGGTTGCCTTGATTTCCTAGAGGTACCAAGACATGCAATCCACAGATTTTAAATGAAAATGCTGCTGAGGACTTCCACTAAATAAGGGCATCTCAGAGAGATGGGCTATAAGTAAAATTTCATCAGTTAAGCATGCAAGGTGTAAGAAGAATTTAACCTAGTAAAAGCCCTTTCTTTTAAAATCAGAGACTTCTAGATATCAAATTTCCTCCATAACACAGATCTCACCATAGTTTAGTACACACATCTATCAGAGTCAGGCAGTAAAGGTAACAAGAACATTCTTCTGCAGTGACACAAACAGTAAGGGATGACACAACATCTCTGTGGGCTTTGTTTTAGGTACATAATAGTCTCATATATATATATATATAATTTCACTTTCAGCCTTATGACTTTTGAATAAAATAAAAATCTCACTACAAAACACACTTTTGCCCTGCTTTCATAGGGTATAATATAAATACAGTGTAAGTCTAGCGACAGCAGAATTACATCTTGTGCAAGCTGCCTCAGTTTCTCAGGAGTAAAGCATTGTATGCAGCAAGGAAAATAGGATAAAGAGCAGAAGACAGAGGGTTGTGCTGGCAAAGTGGCTAGAAACAAATATTAGCTGTTAACAGGCTCTCAGTGACTTCAGACCTCATTTAGTATTTGCTATTTCTACTAAAGCTGTAGTTTAACCTCTATGTAGCTAGATCACATTTATTTGCATTGCTCCAGAGAGAAAATTTGGTACATGAAGTGCCCATCAGGAAGCATCCCTGCACGTTGCTCTGCCCTTGTAAGGACAACAGTGGGAGACAGGAGGTGGAAACCTGGTGATTATCCACTTTATTCAGAAAACAGACCAAGATGAATAGGAGACAAGACAGCTTTCAATTAGCATACCAGTAGTTGGGTTTGTTTATACTTAATGGACAAATATCTGTATCATCAGAAAGAATCTTTATTATTTATAAATAAGAAATCATTTTTTATTTTATACATTTATTATAACATTATATTTATATAATAATAATTATAATTATTCTCCATCATTCTCTGCTGCTCAGTTTTGCAAACTGAAAAGAAAAATGTTCTTACTTTTGAGATCAGTTTTCAAGTTATCAGCTTTATATAATTTATTTTCCTTTCAGTGAGACTTTAATAAACCACATATGTTTTTCAAACTGGTACTGGATTAACAGTTTTTATTTGATGCTGAGTTTCTTTCTTGCATAGGACACTACAGCAGATTGCAATTTTCTTTGCTATCTTGATATCTAAGGGCATAAAAGACAGGTACAGCTGTAAGAAAGGCAATATATATTTATATANTGGATGGTGACAAAGCATGTCTGTGTAGATGTGAAATAATATCTGTATGGATGCTTTGGAAAACAAAGCATCCATATAATAATAATAATAATAAAACATTCACTCAATTTTTTGGGGATATAGGTAAATATATCAGAAAGGAGCCTGTAAGCTTGTGAAGATACATCAGATAGTGAATGCTCTGAGTTGCCAACAGAAACCTGGAGAACACTATGTGTGATACAAAAATTTAGGAAGGTAAAAAAAAAAAATAAGAGATTTAGTAATGCAGGATAGAAGGCCAGGTAAGGTATCAGTAGAAAAAAACAGGAGGATACTAAGGCAGTCTGTTATTTTTGAGGAGTTATCAAACACAGATTTGTCTATCAAACACACAACAAAGCATTTCATGATCTATGTTCAAATGCAGAAGATGGAGATAAACAAGGGATGTATAGTGGAGAAAAAGATATTTTACTAAGATTTTGAGAGCCATGGCCTTTTATTCCTCACTCTGCTCTGATTTCACTTAAAAGGGTTCCCTTTTATAAAATCACAGAAAATACCAGGGAGCCAATGGCCAGTTTTAGTGACACACTGAGAATTTCCCTAAGCAATAAAACATTCACTGCATTTTTGGGGGTATAGATAAATATATCAGATTTCTCAAACCAGTGTCCATCTTTTGGTAATTTTACCTTTGTCTTTCAATTCCTCAGTGCCAGGTCTGAAACCACCGACCTCACGATGGAAAAGAACAGGAGAAACCACTGTACTTACTTTACTTCAGATTTAGAAATTAAATTGATACCAGCCCAAGAAGATTTGTAAATTATTATTTTGTCTTAACAATGTCTCAGATTAGTGAATTTACATCAGCCAGCATCAGTTTTAAGTGAAATCTGAACACAACAACAACTTCCTGCTTAATTATCTGCTTAAAACCTGATGATGATTTCATTGGTGCTAGTTTAGCTGGTAAAGCAACCCTGGAGGTTGTTCTGTATCACCTGCAATTGCACGTTTGGAAGATTATCATGTACATTTTTAAGGGTACATTACCTGAGGCATTGGCAGTAACAAGCCTTTGTAAGAATTTAATATTCTTACAAAATGTATTTCTACAATTGTTGGGGGCACTTTCTGGGAATACATTTGTTACATGGGACATACATAGGCATTGTTGTGGAAATAAAAATGATTAAAAATCAATATGCATTGCATTACAGATGCAAGCTACCAATAAATATTTCCTCCATCTCTTGCAATGCAGCTTTTAGGATGAAATTCCTGATGTTTGCATCTTAACCATAGCATATTTTTCAAATTGAACATTGCACATAGAGTTTTGGTTTGGTTTATATTTTCTTTAAGGTGATTTGAGACCTATATTACTGAAATTAACTTAAAAGCAAAAAGTTTAGAACCTTCTGTTAAGGTTTTTAGGGATGACTATTATAAGCATTATATTCACAGTACCTGGTGCTTCTAACATAACAGCATTTTCCATAAAAATTAAGAGATCATTTAAGTCACGTAAACATTATAGTTCTGTCTCTTTTTTTTTTTTCTTATACTTAGTTATTCTTTGCTTGCTGATGCCCAAAGAAAATATGGGACAAATATTTTTTTTAGAGGAGGAAAAATTAAGCAGAAATAGGTTGCACATAAGCCTTAGGACAGTATTTTTCAAATCTGCTTCCCCTCACAAAAAGATGGAGATTTTCCTCCCAGTCTCCAGAAGTTTAGTCCCCTTTACATCAGTAACTTCTATGGTTATCTCTTCAGTGATGGCCAAATTGATAGAAAACATGGAAGCAGTATATCCTCAGCAATCTGAGTGGCTCAAATATACCTTTTAAATAAAGAATGCACTTCAGGTGAGGGAAGTAAATCAAAAAAGCTGATCAGTCTGGATCCAACTTTGCTTCTAATGTTTAACCAGTGTCACTATCACTCATATACCTACAATACAGGAAAAACACTCCTGAAAATTAGTTGGTAGGGTGCTGAGCTGTTGGATCCAACTTGTGTAAATTTATTTGATTGCACTATTTGAACTTTATAATTAGTATAAATTTTAAAATCCATTGCAAAATACGGATTAGCAAAAGGTTGAAGTCCATAATTAGTATAATTCAGAGAAATACCAAAGTGCCAATCCAGTCTATTTACGTCAGTGTCAAAAATCACTTCTCTCTCAATAAAATTAGCATGAGCCACAAAGTCATTAGAAAAATATTGTTATCACCTCATAAAAAGTCTTTAAGAAACAAAACAGAAGAGAATGAAAGACTATTTTGATAGCTCAGACAGAATAATCTTCCCTGTTGATCAGTATCTAAAAACTGTTTACAAACTTCTTGGTAACTTGAAATTTCCATAGCTCAGAATCAGGGATTAAGAACTATTATTAATCAATTAAAAATTTCTCTCTGTCGTAGTGACAAATGACATCAGATAGGACAATGCCAGAATTAAATGAGCCTGTCAGTGTTCAAAGACAGAGAAACTTCAGTTTACAGCATTCCATTCTGCTGGTGTTTTATTTCAAACATTATGCTTGGAACAGTAGGTGAAAATTGGAGAGTCCGGATGAAATGGTGTGTTTCTATTCATTCTGTGGTGAGGACTAATGCATGTAAACATTATGGATATAATCAGTTAGATATTATATGTTATCCATATAATATAATATATTATATGCATATTGGTAACTGATGTTAAAAGGCTGAACTAAGAGCAAAAAGAAGATTCAACCCTGATGACACATATTATTAGGATTGCTAGTATAATCTTAAAATTCAAGGTTTTCACCACATAATATTGTGAGATACTGGAATGAACTTCTCTATCAATTGAGTTGTTCAATTTACCTAGAACCTCAAAGCCTTTAGAATTCTGAAGTACTCAGCAATGACTCTCTGACCTTTACTGTATTACAAATAGGTCTGATTCTCAAGATCCACATCCATTAAATGCTTGAATGAGCTCAGTATTTATTGTTCTTTCATCTCATTAGAACAGCTAAAAGATTGGGAAAAGGCATAATGTAAAGAAAGGTCAAGTGGTAATCAGGGTGTGAAATGCTGTTACATGTGTAAGTATAATAATTCCTTAGATTTTATGCTCCCTGGAGGGGAGGTTGTTCAAAACTGTTCACCTAAAAAGGTTTATTTTGTGCTAAATTTAGCCCAACAGCACTAAGTGGGGGAATTAGACTGACCTTTTGCTCCTCTGCATCCGCAATGGCCTTTTCTTGGCTCACTTTCTCTGTCTGAAACCCTATCTTAGTAATCAAAGTTTCAGCATCCTGATTTCTCAGTTGCAGTTCTGCATCTTGAGAGGCAAGTTTGGATTTCATATCTTCTACCTACAGGGCAAAAGGTAATGTGTTATTGGAAACAAGGGTCATTAGGTATGCCTCTGGAGAAATTAAACCCCAAAAAGCTGAATGAAAACCAAAATTCAGATTTTGCAGGTCTCATTACTAAAAGGAAAGAAACCTGGATCAAGGTATTCAGAAATGCTATCTTTTCCTATATAAAGGAATCACTTAAAAACCCCTGTTTTTTAATTTTTTCTTTTGCCCTATTCCTTCAAGCATTTTATCTGGCAGCTATTGATGATAAAAGTTTATATTTTAATGAGAGGGGGCTTGTTATTCTGATGTGGCAGGGGGTGATATGACAGAGAGGAAAACAAATACTAGGGAGCTTAAACTTCCATCACCTGGAAGGTCTTCAGGGTTCTTCCTCTTTGGTGG
Source organism: Ceyx cyanopectus (assembly GCA_013401355.1). NCBI lineage: Eukaryota > Metazoa > Chordata > Aves > Coraciiformes > Alcedinidae > Ceyx > Ceyx cyanopectus. Next base: position 23,256 of record VYZU01052331.1, read on the forward strand.
GTCCTGAAATCTTACATAACCTACAAAAGCTACCTTTACAGAATTTCACCATTTTGAAATGGGAAGACAAAGCTGTAATATTGAGTTGTAACAGATGACTGGAAAGATCCAAATCTCTCCACTCAATATTTCAGTTTATTTGAACTGACATTACGTCTTTCTTTCTGAATAAAACTCAACAGTGCTGCATTTGATAAAATTAATTGATTAAAAATAGGCATCAGGAAAGCAGTCACCCTTTTCTGTTGACTGTTTTATTTTGTAGGCCTTCAGCTGGTAAAATGGGAATAAAGCAGACAGCTCAATCTCATGAAGCAGCACCCAGATGCAACGTTACACAAAGACTGCAGCTGAGCATTTGACTTGCAGGTTAATTGTAAAATCATGCAGATATTTTAGTTTTAATAAAGATATCACTGGATTAAGGCTTGTCTTCTTCATTTGAGAAGTGATTCTTTAACACGTGGGGGTGGAGTGAGGGAAAGGTCTCAAAGCTTTTTCCTCTCCTCCTGTCTTTGTGCCCTCACTCAAACAGCTTGGCCCCTCTCTTCAACTCCATCTAAAGACCTAAAAGAGCTTCTATACAAAGAACAAATGAAAAAAAAAAATCCCAAATCATCTAATTTTAATGAAACACAAAAATACCGCCCCACAACTAATCAGCCTCATGGAAAGGTGCTGGGACAGCTTTATCTTATTTGCAATAAACCCATAATTATTTGTAAAGAATGAAAGAAAATGCTGTGACAGATGTGTTCACAGGTTACCTGGAAAGCTACTGCCTTCAGCTTCTGCATGTCATTCACAAATTGCTCCACATGGCTCAACATCTCAATGCTGAAATCCTTTCCCTAGGAGGACCTTAGAAAGCATGACTTGCTCCAGAAAACTCTTTAAAGTAATCTTATCACCTCTTGCAATGATTATATTTGGCATTCAGCATATTCAAACAGGTGTGGTCATAATCCATTAAATCACAAATGGAGTCCTGGATGAGTGGCTGAACATAACCAAGGAACAAGAACAAACGTAAAAGCAGGAGCAAATAAATGTTTCCAAAATTAAGCACGTCTATGTAAGTTGGATGTAAGTCTATATAAGAATATCTCATTCACAAAATTATTTTTCAGTCTACCCTAAACATAATTTTATCAGCATGTAAAAAAGAGTAAAGCAGAATGAGCCCTCCCCCAGCTTTGTTGCATGTAAATTAATTAATTCTGCACTTGCATTCATTAAATCTTCATCACCACAGCAGCTCAGTGCTTCAACATACCTTCTTTTTTAAAAAGAAAAAAAAATACTCCTAAAAGATAAAACCAGATATTAATTGAGTCACTATACCTCTGTATGGAGAGTAGTATATACATGGATTTTCTATTCGACCTCTGGGAATCCTGTTTAAGAAAAACCCTATATAGACTGAAAAAATACAATAGAGTGGTTACTCTGATCACACTGATCCCCACATAAGTCATGTATGATCAAATTCCTATTCAGATTGAAGTGCATTTATGCCATTAGCCTCAGACTGAACAAAACTGGACTCCACAATTTAGATTTCTGAAGTTGTACAAGTCCCTGCTCATCAGCACTTGTCAAAGTCAGTGATAACCCAACAGAAACTGTTATGAGGTCAGGATTAAACCCCTGAAAGCTGAGTCTCTACACACCATAAATTATCATAAAACCAGCAACATTTCTGTACTGAAGACACCCCTTGAAACTGCTAGAAGGTATTTGATCAGAAAAGTTGACATAACTTAATGGATTTCAGAGTCATTCTAAGTTGTGACAGTTGACATTTTTCCTTATGTGCCACCCAGGCATCACACCACAGTGTACCTCTGGCTCCAAATGTCAGCACGCTGCAGAAAGGACCCTGGTGCTGGGTGCCAACAGCACTGCATGGTGTCTCTCTTCATTGCACAGAGAAAAACGCAGCCCTGAGACTGGAAAACTCTTTTCAAATACTAAAAGACAACTAAAACAGGCTAGGCTTATTTAAAAGTGCTCCAGATGCTCATTTAGTCATATATTTCTGAGTAAAATCCTGAAGTAAAATGCCTGTCTTTATTCACTTCTCACAGCAAGAAGAGAGGGGGTTTCAGGACTAAAGCTCAAAGGTCCTTTTTCTAAATTTTTTGAAAACTAGGAAATGCAAGACACTGCTACACAATTTGGAATGACAATATATTTCCCTCAGATAAGGTTGAAATAAGAAATGCCCAAAATTATTTTCTGTTTGTTTTAAAGGACCCTAACTACCTATGTTACTAGACTATATACACATAAATGTCTAAGCAAGAACACTGCATGCAAAATTAAAAGGGAAATACTCAGAACACCCATATAACTCCATCACTGCAACTAACTTCAATTTTGTCCTCTATGACTTCTAGCATACTCAAACTTTTATAATTTGTGGAGTCACATTTCCCTCATTTTAATGATTATTTATTGCATTCTGTACAAGACAAACCCAGTTCAATTAATCAAGGGAAGCCTAAAGATCAATTAATATGAATTAAATGAGCTACACTGGCTCTTAGGGAAGTCACACATAATTTACCAAAGCATTGTCAATAATGCTTAGGGAACTTTGGGAAAATTGCTCACGAGTGGCTGTTGATGCAGTTAAATGTTTTAAGCCTACATCATTAATATTACAATCAGGTTGATGCAGAAAGACTTGCCATTTTTCTCAGTAAGAAACCTCATTATTTTCTTGTAACTTTTAAAAGCTAGTTTAGAAGAATGCTTATTTCACCTATAATTAGAAAAACAGAAATTAAAACAAGGACCAAATAATGATTTGCATTTAGGGAATGCAGAAATAATTTGCTTTACAAATAATAAAAAAAAAAGATCATTAGTTGAGGCAAAGACAGCATAAATTCATCTTGAAAGAAAATTGTAAAAGCAAAGCTAGTCAGCAGGAATGGACATTTTATGCAGATTTAAGCAGCTCTTGGCTTCCAACTGCAATGTGTTTCAGCCTTTTTCTCCTTTTGTGTTTGTGACACACATGTACCCTGCAGAACAGCTCTTCCTGGTAAAAGACAACCTCCTTCCACGACATCCTTATGCGAGGTCTCTACTCAGCAGCCCTGAAAAGCCCTCTAACAACAGTTTCATTTGTTAATCAGCGAGGGAAGAAGTGGGTTCTGGTAGAGCTGGAAGTGGCCTGAGACAACTTGTCTCAATGGGGCAAAATAACTATTGTTATGGAGCTTAACAAAACAGCCCAGCATGGCAGACACGCCGAGCCCCGCAGCAGCTGCTTGTAATTCACACTGCTTTTCAGAGAACACTAATCGTTCCCGAGCAGACCTCTGCAAGGATTGCCCTTCCCTGCATTGCCAATTTGTCACTTGCTCTTATGATAAGGTCAGTGGTGACAGCACTTCCTGACATTAACAGCTGTGCCTTTTAAAAGGGTCATTGTGGAACTACTAATTGCAGTAATTTCATTAGCATATATTATTTATTCTGCCATTCATTTATCTTCAGGTTGGTTGTGGGTTGGTTGGGGTTTTTTTTACTACTACATTGTACTTTTCCATATATGCCCATTCAGGGTTGTAGGCAAAGGAAATGATTATTGATAATTTAGCTTTATTAAAAAAAAAAAAAAAAGGCAAACAGTGTTGATACAGAAGCAAAACCTGCTTCAACTGCAGTTTAGTAGAAAGAATCAAGTAGCTTGAAGCCACTAATGAAGATTGGGCTGGCACAAATCAAAACAATTTAGTAGCCCTGAAGATGACTAAGCAATAAGCCTAACGATCTGAAAGAAAAGACAAGGGTGAAGTCTCTTCATTCTTAAACAGTCTCTATTCTAGGCCTTGGCTGACTCACTTCTAAGCTTGTAAAAAACAACCCAACACAAGTTACAAATAGAGTTTGGACAAGAAGTTTGTCTGACTTCACCCTGCAAATTTCCTCAGGGTGTAAAACAGCCATTACCAAATTGATAAAACTTAACTCTCTGCAGTTAAATTGATTTATCTGAAACACACCAAGTAAAGGGCAAAAAACCCCAGTGTCCTGAACTTGAATCCCTCAGGCAATTAGCAGAACCCAAGCCAGAATATACCAACCAGAGGAGAAGGCAAAGACATTACTTCACCTGCTGCTTTGCCACACCATGTGGTTGTAAAATATATGTGGGGTAAGAAAATAAGAGCATCATGAACTTATGCTTGGCATGCTTCACAGTGTGCATTGTTTGGTGCTAAGCAGCAGAGGAGCATCACACAAGAGAGCTACAGCAAAATGCAGAGGTGTGTACACTGAAAGGGATGGATGAAACACTCCTGATACTTCTTTTCTGTACACAGTGCTGGTATGTGACACCATACCTATTAAACCCACAGTTTTTTCCAAATATTGTTAAAGCAATGTAGATATGTTGTAATATTTGCATTGAAATTGGAGGGGAAAAAAAAATCATTAGTTTCACTTCAAGCTACTCCAATTAAAAATAATCTGTAAAATTGTTATATATAGTGATGAACAAAAAAAAAACCCCTACCAATCACTACTGCTGTATTTTTGGCAACTCTGAAAAAAGGACAATTAAGTGTCATTTATGCCAAAATAATAACTCTGTAATAGACATCCCACTGCTGCTTGTAAATGACAGCACGATTACAGTGCAGGTATACGTGTGTCCTGCCTAACATATTGGAAATGAGAGGAGAGGAGACCACCCCCAGCAATCTTCCATGGGGAAAGGATGGGAGACTGCAGCTGAGGGTGCTCCTTTTCCACACAACCCATCTCTTTCTTTTGATATCCTAACACACTTTTGCAGCTCTCCTGTCCCCTCTCCCTTTACGAGCTATTTCTCTGTAATCCTTCACCTTCTTTTTATTTCTTCTCAGTCTCTTTGCTGTATACCTCTCCTATATTTCTGGTTCAGGTTTGCTTTTTTTCTGTCTCTTGAGCTCCCCTTACTCTCCCCATAACACTGTTTTTCCGCTCTTTGAATGCCTCTGATCTGGGTTCAGTTGTTTTCATCACTTTCAAATCTTTTCCTCATCTCCTCCTAATAACTTTTTACATTCTGCTGTCTTGTTTGTTGGTCTTCTCAGTGGCTGCACAGACACGACTCAGGCACCCCATACTGCTTTCTGTATGTTGGTTGATGACACACAAAATTTAATGCACTGTTAATAAAGTACCATGTACTTAGTTGTCATTTATTTCACTTTCTGGGAACTGAATAGAAAAGATATTTACCAGGGGCAGTTTACCAATTTACCAATGCAAAAAAACTCATCAACAGCTGCTTGGATCAGTGAAGTCTTTCCTAAATATCTTATTAATTATATAGTATATATAATATACTATAATATATATACTAATATATAAATTATAATATATAAAAATATAGAAATATTTTGATCTTTTAATTATTGAATACTCTTAACAAAAAATNATCTTAGATAAAAACATATAATTAATTATATAGGTAGATAATGCTTAAACTAAAAAGAAATTAAAAGCAATCACAAAGTGTTTTCAGTATGAAAAGCCTCAATTCTCACGACCAGATGTATTTTATCGGCATCCCGATAGGAGGCACCCGCACGGCGCCGGAGAGCGGCCGGGAGCGGCCCCGGGGCAGCCGCTGCTGACGCACCAGGGCCGGCGGAGCTGCCGGGGAGCAGCCCCGGGCATCCCGGGAGGTTTCCCCCATCCTTCGCCCGCATTTCCCTCTGTGTATGGAAAGGATCTGCTGTAAACGCAGCAGTCTCTGACGCAGAGGTTTGCTATCGTTGGCTAAACCACAGGGTTTTTCCACGGGCATCCCTGAAACCCTCATGCTCTCTCATCGTTAATCCCCGACACTAACCAACAGTGGCGATGGGAGAGCACTCCACAATCAAACTACTGCAACTTCAACCACTAAAGGAAAGGAAATCTTTGCTAGATTTAGCCACCAGCAAATACCTGAGCAGGCTCACGGGCAGCACTCGGCATACTCCCACACTGTGGGGATTATAAGAAGCAGCTTGTTAAAACTCCTAGAAGAAGAATATGAGAATATTTATTTTCCCTGGAAGGAAATTCACTAATGTACTTTTTTTTTTTTCTTCTTTTTCCTGAAAACAATCAAATCTCACTCCAGCTCAATCAGTAACAAAACTCTAAATGCATTGTCATGTGGTTACAGGGGAAATTTCCAATCTTCAACAGCAAAGCAGGTGAAAAACTGATTAGTTAGCTGGACTGGGCACTGCCATATCTCAGCCTCACTTGCTACAACACTAGTGAATATATTCAACTGTATTGGAAAGGATTAAATTATGTACCTATAAGATCCTGAAAAGCCTGCAATTGAAGGATTCCACACAAAGCTATCACTTACACACTTCTTTAATTTTCCTCTCACTTCTCTGCTTGTGCTAGACAGCTCAGAAACAGGCAGAAACACACTGTAAAATTCAGATTTAACAGGAGTGATCTTGAATGACACCAAAGGTAACAAAGTATGCAAGAAAGAGTAAAAAGAGCATTATTTTTTCCAGCTTATTCAGTTATTGATCTTTCAATGCTCTCCATTGCTTTCTTAGAAGACTGACGAGCTTGAAACTCTGCACGTCAAGCCCCTTGGCTTCCTCAATGAACCTCCTGCTGACGGAGCTCAGGGCCTCCCGCAACCACTGAGGAAACCAGTCAATAGCAGGGCAGTTAACCAGGGCTGGGAACTTCCGAGCATGGTGCTTGCAGCATGGCACTGCTGGGAGAGAAACACAGAACATCTGCAGAGAGAAGGGAGAGAAAAGGATTGCACACCACGCTGAGGTTGTCCAAGACAGGCAGGCAATGGACCGTGGCTCAGCACTGCTGAGGCTCTAAACTAAATTTGGCAGCTAATACTTTGTCACTTCCTTGGGCAAACAGGTTTTCCTCCCTTTGCACTGTGCAAACACAGCACACTTGCAGCTTCCTTCCCCTCTCTCCACATTGCTATCAGTTACCTGGTTTGATAGCTATAAATAATAATGCAGCCATGGGGAGTGGCTGGCATGCAGACAGCCAGCAGGCACACATTCAGCTGGGCATGGTGACACAAACACAGTGCTGGTGTTTCTAAATCTATTCAATCCACTTCCATTTTACTGCATACTGCAACCTTGTTAAAATAATGGGAAGAAATAAAAAATATATATTTTATATTATAGAAATAGAGATCTGGATCTAAGTTTGTATGTAAACTTCTAGGAACTGGGTTTTATAAAACTGGAAAAGGATGTCCAAACTAAGGTTAAAATATTAAATGAAAATAAATCTGTCATGGCTGTTAATACTACTAGACCTACCCAAAGCAACTCACACTGGGGAAGGAAGGGTTATTCTAGTCTCTCATTTGTATTTGTGGTCCTACTTAACTAGAGTTGGCATGTGTTTTGCCCACTGTATTTCCTTTTGGTTAGTTAGCAAAATGACAGACATCAGGATGCAAAGACAGGACTGACATCTCTTGTAAACACTTCTTATGAAAGGAGTTATTTTTTTGCTCTACAGGGTTTCTCAAACCGTATGACACTGATTTTGTTAATTCCAATAGAAAACATCCAAATGTCATCAGAAGAGTTTCCAGCTTCTCCAACAGCCACAGGAGTCAGGACAGAGCCCAGTCAGGCACCCCAGGTAACTGACAGGCTTGGTATGCCTCTGGAGTATCTGTGACTTGACACGACCTATTAAGAGAAAAGTGGATGAAAAAGGAAGAAGAGCAGAAAGCTGAAATAAGACAAGGAAAGAAGAAGTGAAGAGAGGAAGGGGTTGACCTGGGATAATATTTCCCTGGGTTTTAAAACAGCCAGAGTGATGAGTAGATAGTACCAGTGGAAAAAAGCATCTATGGTATCTAGGAAGATTATATAGAAAACAGAAAAGACCTGCCACTATCTCACAGCTTCTAAAAATACACTTGCTCTGGAAAAGAAACACAACATTTTTTTTGCATTTAACCTTTAGTTCTGAGCAAAGATGAGTAAGTTTCAGTAGAACTAAGTCAAAACAAGAAATCTGTTAGCATTACTCAGAAAAACTTTGTATTTTATGCTGAATTATAGGGTATGTAATCTTTTCATTCCCACCCTTTTTAGCAATATCAATAAGAAATGGCCTCTGGTCACAAGCACTGGTCAGGCTGTATCTGATTCTCCTGTGGCTGCACAAACTGAGCAGGATTTTGAGATTATTGTAGGCTTCAGATCAATAACACCATTTTCAGAAGGATGTGAAATGGCCAAGTGTAAGAGCAAAAAAATCACAAGTGTTGGGAGCCATGGTGCAAACAGAGGAGGTGAAAGGCAGATGCGTGGAACACTCTTAAAAAAAAAAAAAAAAAGGAAGAAGAAAGACCTTAAAAAAGATCAAGGGAAGAAGCAGGGAAAGCAAAGAGAAGCAATGATAGTCTTGTGTTGTAACAGAAAGAGAAATGATGCAGACTAAAATACTAAATGGGGCATAAAAGAGGGAAGAATTCACTGAAATCTTTACTGTTGAGTGAACCATAAATATTCAATGAATTAGAGCCCCCAAGCCCATGCTTTAGACTGCACTATGAATTAACAGCATGTTGTATCATTTTTTAATCCATTTACTTCTTTATATTTCTAAATAGAGGGTATTCACTAGTACCTATTCAATTTCCAACATGCTTATCAGCTTCCCAGAGATACAAGTTCTCTTATTATGTTTTTTACTCTGTCTTATGGAACAGGATGTAGAAGGCTATTTCATGTTAAACCAGAGTTTTGAATTGCTGTAGTTATTCTGGTCGTCCCCCCCACCGATCTCATTTATTGTCATACAGAGAAAAATACTTCTACTGAATGAACTTCAAAATTCTTCTAACCACATGCAATTTGTACATTTGTCTAGGAAGTACTTGAGAATGTATCAGCAAGAGAAGCCACTTTTTTTGAAGTAATTTGTGACCTTTGAGTCCTGCAAACAGCAGTGCATGCTCTCATATTTTCAAGAAAATAATGTTATTGCCCATCTTTAAGAATCAGGCAGAAATGCAGACACTTGTGCAAAACCACTGTGGAGTCCAGGTTGTCCAGGGGTATTGCAAAGACAGGATGATGAGCAAGTTGGGATAAGGTACAGAAAAAAAGTCATCTACTTTGTATGTGTTGATCACAAAGAGGCAAGTGGCAGAAATGCCCATGTGGAAATCCATTCCAGCAATGAAAATTACAGGAAAAAAAAAAATCAGGTTGAAGAGAAAAGACAAACAGAGAAGACACAATCAAAAAGATAAGAGATTAAATGGTCTCCACCTCAAAACTCTGAATCAGAAATGTGCATGAACAAATATCTACATTTGTTTCATGATTCTCAAAGATCTTGGATGCTTCTGTGAGTTTTATGCAGTTTCTTCTCTGTTATAACATGTATCCTTCAACGAGATATTTTCTGTCTCTCTCATTCACGTCACCTCGTTTTCTGATGAATATCTGCAGGGTTATTGTATCAGATGCATGTTGAGCAATATCAATGCTTGGGGCACCTCTTCTCCTCTCATTCTTCTAGTGGCACCATCTCAGATCTGCACACCATCCCTGCTGTGGTAGCAGCAGTGCTTGAGAACCCAGTCCCTGCTTTAGAGTGCTTCTCACAAGTGCCCTTGCTGCAGCAGTGGTGACAAACTGCATCCCTCACACCTCCAAAGCTGCAAAATGTACACAGTCTTGCTGGAAGTTCCGTCTTCTGCACCCTCCTACACTGCTCATATTGCTCATATTTTTACTTAACTGCAGGAAGAGTCCAAATCAAAGTCTTGGACCATTTACCAAACATGAATCAGAATTTTGTGTTTTCCTTAGTCTTGTAACCCAAGTAATATTTTATCCTCTAGAAATATTAAATGTTTGCATGCAATTATTACTATTTATGCCTTATTTACATCTTATGTTGAACTTTAAGGAAGAATTTTCTTTTTCTGTTCAATGTAATTTGTTAGGAGTGATTTAAAAGAACTACTTTTATCTATAAGCAGCTGCATTGGTCTATTTGAACTACAGAGCCCTGAGAAGAAAATGAACAGAGTGAACAGTGATGAGTGAAGGCAGACAGAAGAGAAATGGTTGGAGCAACAGCACATCTAGAACAAGTTGCTGAACATGGCAAGTGAGTCCTAGTGAAAATCTTTGCAGAAAGTACAAGGTGCACTAGTCCTACCAGGATTATTTGTCTGGAAAACATGAGCAAGAAAAAGAAAATATATCTGAGTAAGGATCCTGAACTCAACTGTCATAACTATACTGTGAACAGCCCTGAAAACAGCCAGTTTACAGGCAGGTGAACTTAGTATATTTGAGAAATCAATATACCAATCTTTTTGCTTGCCTTGCAGATATATTCAAATATATATCTGTAACTTTACAAGTGCAGATTACACAGTAATAGTTGGAAAGAACTGCTGTGAAGGTTAACAAGAGATGGGCTAGATGAGATCTGCTAAAGCCAACAAAGAAGAGAATGGCAGCAAATCTGACCTCGCAGAGAAGGAACAATAAAAAACTATCAATAGGTGGAATTAGTTACCTACACACTAACTTTGTAGATTAGTGTGTCAGGATGAAGTTTAGAAGAACAACTTCAAGCTACTGAGTTGATTTTTACTGTACTGTATTGTTAGGCAGGAAGTTCTCAGCACAGCCATAGCAATAATAAACCACTCTAATTGGATATGTACATCTTTGCTAATTATATAGGATAAAAATATAGTATGCAACATGTACTTGAAAAGACAGTCATAAAAAACAGGTAACCAGATCCTCACTGGCATAACCTTTCTATCTCCTTTGGTTTTAGTTTTTTTGGTAAATATTATAGAAAGGATATCTCATATACCTGTCCCTTTCTTTGAAAGAAATGTGGACTGAGGGACTATGCAAGAGACTTTGAATTGACATGAAGATGTAATTTTGCACGAGTAATGAAGACAAACCATGTGGACAAAAGAACTGTGACCATGTGAAATTCATAGCAGTCTCCATCTAGCATTCACCACTCCTAGAGAAAACATAAAATACTCACTCTCTTGATTTAATCAGGGGAAATGAAATGGTGCTGCAGCAGGAATAAGGATCTGTACAGACCAGAAACCATTGCTAACCAGCTTTTATGCCATCATCGTGATTTTGGGAGTAGTGCAAGGGAAACCTAAACCACAGGGATGCCAGCTATGTCATGCTACTACTCCTCATGACCACAAAAGACATCTCGCAGATTTACTAATATAGATATATCCTTAAAAACCAGCTAAGTACTTAAGAAGGGATGGCTGACATCTAAATCAGAGAAGAGTGTAGCTTCTCATAAACAAGGAACTCTAAAAGCCTGTCAACTGCAGAAGCAGCTGCTTTGTGTGCTATGGAACTTAGAAATCCCAGATAACTTCTTGGCTGTTTAATGACATA
>VYZU01052331.1:35129-47088 GCA_013401355.1 Ceyx cyanopectus
TGCTCATATTGCTCATATTTTTACTTAACTGCAGGAAGAGTCCAAATCAAAGTCTTGGACCATTTACCAAACATGAATCAGAATTTTGTGTTTTCCTTAGTCTTGTAACCCAAGTAATATTTTATCCTCTAGAAATATTAAATGTTTGCATGCAATTATTACTATTTATGCCTTATTTACATCTTATGTTGAACTTTAAGGAAGAATTTTCTTTTTCTGTTCAATGTAATTTGTTAGGAGTGATTTAAAAGAACTACTTTTATCTATAAGCAGCTGCATTGGTCTATTTGAACTACAGAGCCCTGAGAAGAAAATGAACAGAGTGAACAGTGATGAGTGAAGGCAGACAGAAGAGAAATGGTTGGAGCAACAGCACATCTAGAACAAGTTGCTGAACATGGCAAGTGAGTCCTAGTGAAAATCTTTGCAGAAAGTACAAGGTGCACTAGTCCTACCAGGATTATTTGTCTGGAAAACATGAGCAAGAAAAAGAAAATATATCTGAGTAAGGATCCTGAACTCAACTGTCATAACTATACTGTGAACAGCCCTGAAAACAGCCAGTTTACAGGCAGGTGAACTTAGTATATTTGAGAAATCAATATACCAATCTTTTTGCTTGCCTTGCAGATATATTCAAATATATATCTGTAACTTTACAAGTGCAGATTACACAGTAATAGTTGGAAAGAACTGCTGTGAAGGTTAACAAGAGATGGGCTAGATGAGATCTGCTAAAGCCAACAAAGAAGAGAATGGCAGCAAATCTGACCTCGCAGAGAAGGAACAATAAAAAACTATCAATAGGTGGAATTAGTTACCTACACACTAACTTTGTAGATTAGTGTGTCAGGATGAAGTTTAGAAGAACAACTTCAAGCTACTGAGTTGATTTTTACTGTACTGTATTGTTAGGCAGGAAGTTCTCAGCACAGCCATAGCAATAATAAACCACTCTAATTGGATATGTACATCTTTGCTAATTATATAGGATAAAAATATAGTATGCAACATGTACTTGAAAAGACAGTCATAAAAAACAGGTAACCAGATCCTCACTGGCATAACCTTTCTATCTCCTTTGGTTTTAGTTTTTTTGGTAAATATTATAGAAAGGATATCTCATATACCTGTCCCTTTCTTTGAAAGAAATGTGGACTGAGGGACTATGCAAGAGACTTTGAATTGACATGAAGATGTAATTTTGCACGAGTAATGAAGACAAACCATGTGGACAAAAGAACTGTGACCATGTGAAATTCATAGCAGTCTCCATCTAGCATTCACCACTCCTAGAGAAAACATAAAATACTCACTCTCTTGATTTAATCAGGGGAAATGAAATGGTGCTGCAGCAGGAATAAGGATCTGTACAGACCAGAAACCATTGCTAACCAGCTTTTATGCCATCATCGTGATTTTGGGAGTAGTGCAAGGGAAACCTAAACCACAGGGATGCCAGCTATGTCATGCTACTACTCCTCATGACCACAAAAGACATCTCGCAGATTTACTAATATAGATATATCCTTAAAAACCAGCTAAGTACTTAAGAAGGGATGGCTGACATCTAAATCAGAGAAGAGTGTAGCTTCTCATAAACAAGGAACTCTAAAAGCCTGTCAACTGCAGAAGCAGCTGCTTTGTGTGCTATGGAACTTAGAAATCCCAGATAACTTCTTGGCTGTTTAATGACATAAATGGAGCCTTAATTTGGTGGAGGGGTGCTGGGTAGAAACCGTCTGTCCCTGATCCACCTGCCTCCTTGGTGGCAAATGGCTGGTGAGTTTAGAAATTATTTGGGAGGTGAGATTAAGTGATCAAGTTGTAGACAGCATGATCAACTGAACCCTTATTTCCTCATAGAATAACATCTGAGGTTAGTATTAGTTTAACACAGACCAAGAAACCCTAAAAATATGGGGGGGTTGGTCTGGGATTAAAGCAGTCAAGATGATAGGCATACCTGTTTAAAAAAACACAATTGCCTTGCATCACCTCGGGCAATCTTGTCCATGTTATACTATTATTTTTCTTTTGAATCACTGCCTTTCATTTCCAAGTTGTCTTTCACCAGAACACATTAGCCTTTTCCTCGTGGTCTATTTCACCACTGACAGAACACTTTTTTATCTGTGAATCTGAGAGAAACTTATTCAGCCCCATGAATAAGTTTCTTAATAACTCAGCCAGCTCTTGTCCTGCCTACGTTTGACATGAATTCTGGCTGAAGTATACTAACTGAACTGTTAAGTATTGCAGAAAACAGGAGACCAGCTAAAAGCTGGCAGGATTTATGCAAGGAGGAGACTATTGTAAGGATGTCATGACTTAATTCAGCTCAGTTTGCTTATTGAGAAAAAAATGGGTATATGACATTCACCTAAAATATATTGATAGACATTGATGAGGTCCTCCCTCAGTCTCCTCCAGGCTAAAGAGCCCCAGCTCTCTCAGCCTCTCCTCAGCAGGGAGATCTCCACTCCCTTCAGCATCTACAGCCAAGGGTGCCTCCTACCTTCACACCCTCAACCAGTCCCTCTGTGTTGGTCAGTACAAGGTCCAGCATCACTCCTCTCCTTGTTGGCTCCTCCAACATCTGCATTAGGAAGTTCTCATCATTGCTCTGGAGGAACCTACTGGACTGACTGTGTCTGGATGTACAACTTTCCCAACAAATGTCCAGGTAATAAAAGTTCCCCATGACAACCAGAGCCTGGGACTGTGAGGGTACTTCCAGCTGCTTGTAGAAGCCTCATCAGCTTCCTCATCCTGATCAGGTGGCCTCCAACATATTGGAGGACATGATCTCTCAGTAATATCAAAACTTAGCAAAAAACAAACATAACAAAAACGAACTAGTAATTGCTCATTGTACAATATTTTGGAGTATTTAATCAGAGGTTTCAGTAAGAAGGTTGCCAAAGCAAATACTGTTTTACTAACACTGGTTTATTTATGAACCACTGTGTACTGTTAAGTAATTTTTAGGTGAGAAAAAATGAGGGTGGATTTATTTTTTTTTTTAAACAGCTTAATCATCTGACAACATATTAACTTTTCTATTTTTTGTCTACAAACAGATATACATTCACTGTGTCTGAGAGAATGTCAGAATGTCTGCTATATATTCTGCTAACTATGGCATTTACAGCTATCCCAGGTTTCCCTAAATCATTGCTCCCTTCCTTGACACATGGAATGAGAAAAGGGAAAAAGGAAAATGGGAAAGGGGAAAGGNTACACTTTATAGCATACCACTGTTAATCACACCACTGAATTCTGGAAAAATGAAAATAATACAAAATATGTCATGCTAGATCCCATAAAAGTCACCACTGGTCTTCAGGATAAAGTTACAGAATAAATTTGTGAAGGGACAGAAGTAAAGGTGACAAAATTAGAGACAGGAGGGACTATCAGCAAAATGAAAGCAGGATAAGAAAAAAAGAAGATGAGGAAAATTTAGAAAGTGGTATGCTATAAAGTGTAAGAACTTGGAAAAAAAAAATCCTCTTAACAAGATAGGAATGGCCTTTGATATGTGGTGGTTAAACACCTCAGAAAATGGAATAAAAAGCTGCAGAGAAGACTACTGTGGAGTAATCTGCTATGGAAAGGCTCCTCTTATCCCTCATCAAACAGATCAGTTTACTACACATATTACATATACTCCTTTCAGAAAATTATCTTTTTAAAGGGTTCATTTATTTATTTATTTGTTTTGTCATTCAACATAGAATNCATAAATGGAGCCTTAATTTGGTGGAGGGGTGCTGGGTAGAAACCGTCTGTCCCTGATCCACCTGCCTCCTTGGTGGCAAATGGCTGGTGAGTTTAGAAATTATTTGGGAGGTGAGATTAAGTGATCAAGTTGTAGACAGCATGATCAACTGAACCCTTATTTCCTCATAGAATAACATCTGAGGTTAGTATTAGTTTAACACAGACCAAGAAACCCTAAAAATATGGGGGGGTTGGTCTGGGATTAAAGCAGTCAAGATGATAGGCATACCTGTTTAAAAAAACACAATTGCCTTGCATCACCTCGGGCAATCTTGTCCATGTTATACTATTATTTTTCTTTTGAATCACTGCCTTTCATTTCCAAGTTGTCTTTCACCAGAACACATTAGCCTTTTCCTCGTGGTCTATTTCACCACTGACAGAACACTTTTTTATCTGTGAATCTGAGAGAAACTTATTCAGCCCCATGAATAAGTTTCTTAATAACTCAGCCAGCTCTTGTCCTGCCTACGTTTGACATGAATTCTGGCTGAAGTATACTAACTGAACTGTTAAGTATTGCAGAAAACAGGAGACCAGCTAAAAGCTGGCAGGATTTATGCAAGGAGGAGACTATTGTAAGGATGTAATGACTTAATTCAGCTCAGTTTGCTTATTGAGAAAAAAATGGGTATATGACATTCACCTAAAATATATTGATAGACATTGATGAGGTCCTCCCTCAGTCTCCTCCAGGCTAAAGAGCCCCAGCTCTCTCAGCCTCTCCTCAGCAGGGAGATCTCCACTCCCTTCAGCATCTACAGCCAAGGGTGCCTCCTACCTTCACACCCTCAACCAGTCCCTCTGTGTTGGTCAGTACAAGGTCCAGCATCACTCCTCTCCTTGTTGGCTCCTCCAACATCTGCATTAGGAAGTTCTCATCATTGCTCTGGAGGAACCTACTGGACTGACTGTGTCTGGATGTACAACTTTCCCAACAAATGTCCAGGTAATAAAAGTTCCCCATGACAACCAGAGCCTGGGACTGTGAGGGTACTTCCAGCTGCTTGTAGAAGCCTCATCAGCTTCCTCATCCTGATCAGGTGGCCTCCAACATATTGGAGGACATGATCTCTCAGTAATATCAAAACTTAGCAAAAAACAAACATAACAAAAACGAACTAGTAATTGCTCATTGTACAATATTTTGGAGTATTTAATCAGAGGTTTCAGTAAGAAGGTTGCCAAAGCAAATACTGTTTTACTAACACTGGTTTATTTATGAACCACTGTGTACTGTTAAGTAATTTTTAGGTGAGAAAAAATGAGGGTGGATTTATTTTTTTTTTTAAACAGCTTAATCATCTGACAACATATTAACTTTTCTATTTTTTGTCTACAAACAGATATACATTCACTGTGTCTGAGAGAATGTCAGAATGTCTGCTATATATTCTGCTAACTATGGCATTTACAGCTATCCCAGGTTTCCCTAAATCATTGCTCCCTTCCTTGACACATGGAATGAGAAAAGGGAAAAAGGAAAATGGGAAAGGGGAAAGGGGAAAGGGGAAAAAGAAAAAAAAAAGAGATCTTAAAGCAGTTCTTTCTCTTTGGCAATTCAACCAAATCATAAGGATCAGCTGATCCCATAAAAATAAAGCTAGGTATTTAAAAAATATTTTCAATGGTATTCTGTGGAAATCTCCCAACAGATTGACAGAATTTTGCTTCTCAAGCTCTGTCAAAACTTCTGCTTTCACAAAGTGGAGGCTTTTCACTGTACCTGCGATACTGTATGATCCATATCTGATGTTGTGCTTCAGCAGACAGAATATATATTCCCTCAATCCTGTAGAAGTACTTTTTACTGGAAAATGTGCATTAGAAAGCAGTCTCAGTGAGGTCCATGCACCACTATGTATGCACTGAGAACACATAGCCATGGTCTGCCAAGTACATTTGCAAAGCTCAGAAGCCAGAGTTTCCAGATTGTGAATATAAAGCTTCTTATCCTAAGCNTAAAAAGCTGCAGAGAAGACTACTGTGGAGTAATCTGCTATGGAAAGGCTCCTCTTATCCCTCATCAAACAGATCAGTTTACTACACATATTACATATACTCCTTTCAGAAAATTATCTTTTTAAAGGGTTCATTTATTTATTTATTTGTTTTTTTATCAGCTACTTACATGTTTCAGATTAGATGCAAATTCGATGCCTACAAAACCTGGAAGTTCTCATAGATGACACTCCAAAACCAGTCTTCCCAGCTTCTACTTTCCAGCTTTCAGGAGAGAACTACAGTCTGCCTCAAAACCATTGCCTGTAAAATGGAGTTTAAAAGAGACTTTGCTGTAACTGTGCTATTGTACTGAAGTGTATTGCTAAACAGCTTTTGACCTGAAAACAGCTACGTGGATATTTTTATTTTTCCAGTTTTAAAAGACATAGGGAAAGTAGAAAGCATTAACATTTCCTGTAAAATGTCAGGGTTTGGTACAAACATTTAAGAATTGAATGCACATACAGAATTACTCTGTGTGTAATAAAGGAAAACACAATTGCCCAGACTGCACCACTCGATCAGCAGCTCTGAAATGCATCTTTATATTCCAAACTTAAGAGCATGAAACTAATACACAGAGCNCTTAATTCAGCTCAGTTTGCTTATTGAGAAAAAAATGGGTATATGACATTCACCTAAAATATATTGATAGACATTGATGAGNCAGCTATGGGACTTTCCTATGAACCTGAAGTACAGGGGTAATGTGAGGGAGACAAATTCAGTGTCTCAGTTTAGCTAGTGAGCCTTTCAAGAGAAGCATGCCACCATATGCTGGGTTATGAGATAACAAATATCTTTTTTCTTTTGCCCAGCTTTGCCACTGCCTCCTGCCCCTGAAATATGCCTTACTTTTAACTGCAACCACACTCTCCAGCAGCTCTCTCTGGTGTCCAGCATGCTCAGGGCTTGGAATTCTTTTCTAACTCCTGTAGCTATGCCTTCTACACCCTCATTGAGCAAATCTGGAACCTCTCCTGCAAAAAGACAAAGGGGTAGTTTGGAGAAGACTTACACAACACAACCCGATAAATAACCTTCTATGCCATATTTAGCACAGTGGAGTTTAGGCACATAACTAGAGCTCTGCTATAATAGATAGATCCATTAACAAAAGACTATCTTCCTGTTTCCCCACACCTTGTCATCTAAAAAGGATAATTTCTTTTTTAATGGAGAAGAAATTTTTTTTTTAAAAAAACAAGNATATATCCTTGCACACACTACAGCTGTGGACTCATACCTCATAATGGTGCAACCTCCTGTCTTCAGCTGCCACACTTCCAACTTCCACTGCCATAAATTTACACCTACATATATAGCATATTCTCAGTATGTTAACAACAGAATTGATTGCAAATTCCAGACTGAAAACAATCAAAACAAATCCAACACAAAACCAAAGAGCTGTGGGGGGTTCAAAGAATTGCACTGGGTGGTTTTGCTTCCTGAGCTACAGATTCCTCATCATAAACAGAACTGCAGGGTATTAGATAATGGGTGAGCACAAGGGAAATGGGATTTAATGTAGGATGTTATTTTTTAGAAATGAAATGCAAAAAATGAGACTGGATCACTTCACTGAGCTTTAACAATCTGGAACTACCTAAATTCTCCCTTTTGTTCTCTTTCACATTTTATTAGTCTTTTATTCTTCAAATCTAGGGAAAGGAGGAGGTGATAGGTCACCCAGCACTAACTGAAAGTCCATACAGATATCTGCCAGTTTGTTAACTCATTAAATTTATGTCTCCTTCAGTACTCTAATGTCTCTACTTTGCTTCCCTGCAACATCAATAGATATCTCCTGTTCTTTCCTCCAGAAGTGCTAATTTGCACAGTGGGGGACTGGTGAAATTGTTGTAAGGTAAAAGGCATTTGAAAGCTGGCTTTCAAAAAGCCCTTAAAAAAAGAAATGTTGGGGAAATAAGGAAAGCACAAAGGGAAATAAATGGGAAAGAAGAAAATTGAGACACTAGACTCAAGGATCTTTCCCATATTTTCTTAAAAACCCTACACAAATGCAATAGTAATGAAACAGAGACAAATAGCACTGATTAGAAGGAGCTATCCAGAAGGTAAGCACCACTGTTAATCACACCACTGAATTCTGGAAAAATGAAAATAATACAAAATATGTCATGCTAGATCCCATAAAAGTCACCACTGGTCTTCAGGATAAAGTTACAGAATAAATTTGTGAAGGGACAGAAGTAAAGGTGACAAAATTAGAGACAGGAGGGACTATCAGCAAAATGAAAGCAGGATAAGAAAAAAAGAAGATGAGGAAAATTTAGAAAGTGGTATGCTATAAAGTGTAAGAACTTGGAAAAAAAAAATCCTCTTAACAAGATAGGAATGGCCTTTGATATGTGGTGGTTAAACACCTCAGAAAATGGAATAAAAAGCTGCAGAGAAGACTACTGTGGAGTAATCTGCTATGGAAAGGCTCCTCTTATCCCTCATCAAACAGATCAGTTTACTACACATATTACATATACTCCTTTCAGAAAATTATCTTTTTAAAGGGTTCATTTATTTATTTATTTGTTTTTTTATCAGCTACTTACATGTTTCAGATTAGATGCAAATTCGATGCCTACAAAACCTGGAAGTTCTCATAGATGACACTCCAAAACCAGTCTTCCCAGCTTCTACTTTCCAGCTTTCAGGAGAGAACTACAGTCTGCCTCAAAACCATTGCCTGTAAAATGGAGTTTAAAAGAGACTTTGCTGTAACTGTGCTATTGTACTGAAGTGTATTGCTAAACAGCTTTTGACCTGAAAACAGCTACGTGGATATTTTTATTTTTCCAGTTTTAAAAGACATAGGGAAAGTAGAAAGCATTAACATTTCCTGTAAAATGTCAGGGTTTGGTACAAACATTTAAGAATTGAATGCACATACAGAATTACTCTGTGTGTAATAAAGGAAAACACAATTGCCCAGACTGCACCACTCGATCAGCAGCTCTGAAATGCATCTTTATATTCCAAACTTAAGAGCATGAAACTAATACACAGAGCAGCTATGGGACTTTCCTATGAACCTGAAGTACAGGGGTAATGTGAGGGAGACAAATTCAGTGTCTCAGTTTAGCTAGTGAGCCTTTCAAGAGAAGCATGCCACCATATGCTGGGTTATGAGATAACAAATATCTTTTTTCTTTTGCCCAGCTTTGCCACTGCCTCCTGCCCCTGAAATATGCCTTACTTTTAACTGCAACCACACTCTCCAGCAGCTCTCTCTGGTGTCCAGCATGCTCAGGGCTTGGAATTCTTTTCTAACTCCTGTAGCTATGCCTTCTACACCCTCATTGAGCAAATCTGGAACCTCTCCTGCAAAAAGACAAAGGGGTAGTTTGGAGAAGACTTACACAACACAACCCGATAAATAACCTTCTATGCCATATTTAGCACAGTGGAGTTTAGGCACATAACTAGAGCTCTGATATAATAGATAGATCCATTAACAAAAGACTATCTTCCTGTTTCCCCNACAGGGTGCTATGAAATTGCTTTCCAGTGTGGTTGCAAAAAATAAGTAATAGTTTAAAGAAAAAAACTGTTTCAAGAGGCTTTCCAATTATCCATCATGGCATTCCCATTTTTCTTCCACCCTCTCACCATATCCCCACATTCAGAATCCAGGTTCTCTAATTTTTAAAACATGGGTGAAACTGCATTGCTGTCTGTTACACAAATACACAAGCACTAATACATTTTTTGAAGTCAGTCAAATCATGTCAAAGCAAGCAGGGCATTAAGCAAAAGAAATAATTCCATCTACCCCCAAATCAACTCACTTATGCACAATAAGCCTTAGCAATTCCATCTCGAGTCAGCAAAGCTTTCTTAAGGATTAGGCTCAATGCTTAAGTTGAATGGGTTGACTTGGCCTCTCTAAAAACTCTCCCTACAAACATCTGAAAGAGAAATAATCTAAGTTCAGTGAAGCTATAGAACATTTGTCACTGGAAAAGATCTTTCAAGAAATGTGTTCATCTAATCACTTGATGCCAACAAGTCATTAATCAACACAAGAACCTGCTCATCTGGAACCTGGGCGTCTGTCAGCAAGAACACTGTGGGCATGTTCTTGGCACCAGTCTTGATGCACAAACTGGCATGATCCACCTGTAAGGAAAGGAAGTAATCACTCATATTCTGTTAAAACATTCATACAGAGAGAAATGCACATTAGTGGATGGCACTGCATTGCTGGCTTCTCCTGACTTCTTTTCAGGTTAGTTACTAACTTGCTGCAGAACTCCAAAGGGGAAAGCAGCTTGCCCCGTTCATCATATCAAACACTGAGGCTTGGACATGACCTAGTGGCAAGGATCAAAAGGGACTACCAAGCAAGGAAATCCCCCACAAATGGACTAAAAAAGGGATATTGCAGCTGTGAAAGTCCTTTGGGGGCAGAGAAATCCCAACCCACATCAGCAGCATTCAAGTGCAGTCACATTTGAAATACAGAGTGAGGTCAGTGCTGGCTGATACCAACAAGCTGCCACACAACATAGCCAAAAGCAGATCCTCAGGCATGTTCATACAGGCTTAGAGGTTTCCACATCTAGCAACACCATGGGGGAAATAACCACTTGAACCCATACCCTGCACCTCATTTGCCCAAGGAAACAGGGCACAAGAAGTTAGATAATGTTTAAGACACTGAAGAACATAATGTCATCCAATGACAGGACAAGAGGCAATGGGTGCAAGTTGGAGCACGAGAGGTTTAGGGTCAACACAAGGAAGAACTTGTTCCCAGTGAGGGTGGCAGAGCCTGGCAGGGGCTGCCCAGGGAGGTTGTGGAGTCTCCTGCTCTGGAGACATTCCAGCCCCCCCTGGATCTGTTCCTGGGTGACTTGGTCTAGGTGCCCCTGCTCTGGCAGGGGGGGTGGACTAGATGATCTTCTAGCTCCCTTCCCACCCCTAATATCTGTGAATCTGTGAAAACATGTAGCACTTTTCCAAACCAGAACAGCATGTACCTCACTCTGAAAACTGATGCTTTGGGCTGCACATTCTGTGGTGGGTTGGCCAAAGAAGGGCTTTCTGAGGACCACCATCCACTAAATTTGGCCATAATCAGGTCCTTATTTAGCCACATCTGAGATTAAAAAGCATTGCTTGTTGTCTAACTGCAGTGAAGAGAAACAAAATGTTCCTTCCTTCACTGTTTGTTCACATAGGGCTCAGCCTGGGAAGGTCCTGAAGTCTGACAGATTTACCTCACTCAACTGTATTCCTCATCTTTGCATATTAATTAATATATTAATTTGTGATTAACTGACTTGTATGAAAGAAGGACAAAATGTTGCCCTGTGTTCACCCACACCAATTTTATCCCACTAAATCAATACACATCCAATGACATGCAAAAATCTGTAACAAACAGCTAACTTTAAATACCAGAACTCCAACCATATCTTTGTGGTGTGTAAAATAGCTGCCTTAGAAATATTCTGTGAAGGATATAAACAGACACCCAAATATTTTTTTGATCACCCATTTTTCAGAGCTAAAGAAAACAAGAGGCACAGCTTGNGATTAACCCTTATGAAAATTCACCCAGAAATAAAGTATCCCCCAGAATAGTGGTTCCTTTTTTTGTTATTTTGGNTATAAACAGACACCCAAATATTTTTTTGATCACCCATTTTTCAGAGCTAAAGAAAACAAGAGGCACAGCTTGAAACCACAGGGGTTGTTAGTGGAAATGACACTGTTTCACCTGTGATTTTACCAAGCACGTGAAACAACAAAACAACATGTTCTTCAAGTATAGCACACAACCCACTCAAATAATATATATTACTTTACCCTCAGGTCCTGGATTCCAGTGTCTGTCTTCAGTGTGATTTGGAAAACCTCCAGGGAGCAGATGTACACTGCCAGCCATGACAAGCTTTGTTTACCACTGCCACCTACTCCAATCAGATATGCACAACCCCTTGGGGCTTCTAGGATGTGACTGATCCATCACCTGGTGACAAAAAACCAGTAACATAACAGACTTCAATAACCTTGTTAGCCAGGTTTTCTCAATTTCTTTTTCTTGCACAAAAGTTTTGTGGTTCTTTGTTTCTTTGTTTGTTTCTGTTTGGTTTGGTTGTAGTTTGTTTGGGGTTTTGTTGTTTTTGTTTGGTTGGTTTTT
>VYZU01052331.1:64249-74672 GCA_013401355.1 Ceyx cyanopectus
GGACACATGGCTATACTGCTTTTTCTTGACTTCATTGCCCATTCCATGGAGAAAGGACACAGATGATAGCTTGCTCCCACTGCCAGAGGGCTGCTCCACCAAAAGGCAGGTGGGAGCAAGGACTGGTTTATGTTGTTTGAGAACCAGTGTGTTAAGTTGTACACAAGACTGAGGATTAAGTGTCACACAAGATCAACATAACTTGAATTGCAGGCATCTACAGTAGTATATAAACCCAATTTAGCTGGCAAAGTCTGGCTGTACATAACTGAATACATAGAAGTAACCCTCATCATCTGCTGGTTCCTATTGCAAACAAGTCTAGAATTCATTATTATGCTAACTACAGCACATGCTTCAGGTTAGCAGCCATGAGCCTAATTGTCTGTATTCAAAAGGATTAGGCAATTTTATCCCCTGCTCATGCTCAAACAGTGTTAGTCAAACACATAATAGCTGTGAATAAGTACATAATTAGTTTAGATTATTTGGACAGTTTGTTGCCTACTGTTTCCATCTCTAGACTCCTGTTTTCTGTGAGAGATCATATTGCCT
Organism: Ceyx cyanopectus; assembly: GCA_013401355.1. Classification (NCBI taxonomy): domain Eukaryota; kingdom Metazoa; phylum Chordata; class Aves; order Coraciiformes; family Alcedinidae; genus Ceyx; species Ceyx cyanopectus. Next base: position 64,805 of record VYZU01052331.1, read on the forward strand.
CTCTGTGTCCTCACCAGTCCTCTCATCCTCATCACCCTAGATGGGCAGAGTGTACAGACTCATGATGCTTAATTAAATTGGCCTAGTGACAAGACTTCTCTGAAATATGTGCTCTGGAGGCTTCTTGTCCCATGGCATACAACTCCAACACAGACAGTTGGAACTGACTGAAATGTTGATGACATATTTGAATGCTGCAAAACTGAACTTTGCCATGAAGCAGCAGTCAGGCTGCTTCAAGAGAAAAACACTGACTGGCTAATTTAAAAAGATTCACTTCCTACTAAAATTTGTTCAGCTGTTTTGGATCAGCTGAAAAAAGGCAAAAGGGAAAGGTGACACTGGACTACTTCAAATTAATGTATTGTGCCTTGACCAACTAAATCCCCGGACTAGCAAGGAAACCCACATTATTTTGAAAACACTGCTCTCAAAGAATTTGCATGAAGAATAGGCACAAAACAAGTTAAAAGAGCAGTATTATGATCCAAAAGAGTAAGAGAAACAAAAAGCCAAGCTTATGTAAACCAGTGTCCTTCACAGTATCAGGGATGCTGACAGTTATTAAAAAGCTGTCAGAGAACAGCAGCCAAGATATTAACTTCTTGCTACTGCCAAATCTGCATGACAAAAAGGAGACAGTTTACTGCTTGTATGGTCTTGGTGGCAAGGTTTTGGTAGTGGTGGGACTACACATGTGGCTTCTGTGAGAAGCTGCTAGAAGCTTCCCCTGTGAATGCCAGGGCCCAAAGCCAGCTGGCTCCAGGACAAACCCACCACTCCAAGGCTGAGCCCTTCAGGGACAGTGGTAACAACATGGTGATAACATATTTAAGAAGGGGGAAAAATCTGCTTTGCAACAGCAGCCAGAAAGAGGAGTGAGTGAGATTACATGAAAAGAACATCTTTGCAAACACCAAGTTCAGCTAAGAAGGAGGGGAAGGTGATCCAGACACCAGAGGAGAGATTGCCCTGCAGCCCATGACAAAGCCATAGTGAGACAGGCATGGAAGTTAACAAGTGGAGCACATATTCATTTGTGGATGTCCAAAAAAGGCTGAGAGCCCATGGGAAAGCTGGACTGCAGCAGACTCCTGGCAGGATCTGTGACAGCAGCTGGGGTAGCAGCTCTTAAATGAAATACCTCAAGCAGCCATGATGGAGTCATAGGCACAAACTCATTGCTTGTAAGGGTCAGAACCTCAGTAAATTTTTCAACAACACCTAGCTAAGATACACTGTCCAACAAGAACATGATCAGGGCAATCACTTATATAATCACTATTATAGCCACACAAAGGAGCAAGGGTTGTCTGCAACACCACACGTACACTAGCTCTTCAACATAGCTAAAAAGCTGTATTCAACACAGCTGTAGTTTTCTACTTCAGAAACACAGATGAGGACAAATTCAAAAGGTTTTACTTGGTCTTGTATGAGTTTTTCACAGTTTAATTAATTCAAAAGACGGCTACTCTGCTTCACCAAAGTGAGATCCCCCGAAAGCTGCTAAAAGCAGGGGAAGCAAAGTCTCTCTCAATGCCATTGGAAATAAACAGAAAGTGATTCGGAGTAGGAGCATAAATTTAGGTGCTCTGAACTGTCCCTTGGAAAAGCTGGTTTCTGTTCATTAGCTAAAGTTGGGCTGTATAGGTAGCTCCAGGCAGACACCTTGCTGATTAATGAGAAACCAGGTCACTGAATAGCTTTAAGTTCTGAAGATAGGAAAGCTTAAGAGAGTGCTAAACTACACTCACCTTCCTAAGGTTACACTTGGATTTTAGATTTGAATTTCATTACANACAGTGAAAGCTGAAGAAATTATAAGAATGGAATTAAGAAAGAAACTCACACTGCAAAACTATCTCCAGAAAAATAAAGGAATAAGAAAGTGTGAAAATAGGTAGCAGGGAAGCCACTATATTTGCTTCTCATTTCCCTTATTATCACCTGTGTTGACTGATTCAATCCAACCATTCTGGTACCTCATGGCTAGTAGTAGCTTAGTCTCTCAGAAGAGATGACAGGAGACCTACAAATTATAATTCAATAGTATCCCATCCCTTAAATAACAACAGTGCACAGCAATTAAAACATCAGAAGACTTAATGCATCACTGAAACAAGATTTAGCAAAACAATGCATTTTTCCTTTGCTTGCTTAGTAGGTGGCTATCCAAACAAGCAAACAAATTATTATCAGTGAACACCTGATCCAGCAAACTGACTGCATTTTATGTTAGAATGACCTGTTTCTGTTTTGATTATAGGAGAGTATGTCATTATAGGAGAGGCTTAATGATATGGGTGTGATATGGGAGGTTTCATGGGTCTGAGGAGAAAACTCACTCTTTAAGGCAGCTGACTCAGCATCATTCAGGCTAGTACTTTTCTGTCCACTAGCATCCTGTCCTGCCTCCAGTCTTTTGACAATCACCAGTGATCTGCACCCACATGTCATTGCATCCAAACACAGAAAAACACAATAATTCAGCCTCTAACATTTTCTTCAAATTCTGGCATTGGCCACCTCTGATGTTCCTCCAGGAACAAGTCCTAATAAGAACACTCAAGCTACTTGGCTATCTTTCCTTTCTTGGTTTGCATGAGGTATAAAACTCAACTGTTCATCTGCTGACAAAACTTTTGGTCTAAGGTAATTCCAAACAGGCTTTTGTTTCATTTTCACATGCTTGTGATGCAGAACTTTTAGCACCTGAAGAGGAGGAACAAGCTGCATGTTAGTAAAATAATTCTGATACAGTAAGAATCTTATACTTTCTTCCTGAACTGTGTCTCTGACTGAAAATCCCTGTACTCTAACAATTCACATTGATTTACTCATGCCCCTGTGCTACTCCAGTCACACATTTCTCTTAAGCTAAGGATAATAAAATAGATTATTTCATTCTGAAATAGCTGTGCTCTGCAACCAATTCTTATAGAAGGTGTTAATGAGGAAGAAAATTCATGCAACTGACAACGTTTAGTAGCACAAATGGGTAAGGATTATCTATTAGAAATATTTGTCTAGTGTTTTGACAGAATACTCCACTATTTCTGTCTAGAAGCCTAATTAAACCATCCTGCTTTGCCTTCCAAAACAAAGCAGCATTTAGTCTATTTGTCAAATCGAATGCTCATTACTCGATGGCACAATTTATTTTCTCCTGGGACATGCAAACAACATATAAAACGTAGAATTTGGTTGTAACATTTAAGCTTTGCCCTGTTCTGGAGCAGTTCTCATAAGCTAGGATCCTAGTGCCTCCAAAAGGTATATTGAGAGTCCTAAAAGTCCCAACAACTGAACCTTGATTTTCACAGCTGTCTGAATTGCTGGATCTATACTATAGGACCCCAGAATTTTAGTCTAAGGGACTTGATATCTCCCATTTCCATTAAAAGTAAACCAAACAAGATTAAAAACAACAAAAAAAAAAACCAAACCAAAAAGCAAGATCCTTCTAGTTCCTGCTTCAACTATTATTGTTCCTACCATCACTATTAAAATGGCAAACAACAGTAAAAGTGCTTTTGCTGATTTCAGGAAATTACTCCAGGATAAAATAATCATTAGAGATGAGGAATCTCTGTTTTAGTAAAGCAGATAATATTGCTGTCTTAAGATATACAATGTTCAAATTAATTAATTCTAGGAACACGTCAGGAAAACACCAAGACATTTAGAGATAATTTCAAAATTATGCAGACATGAAAAGAAAGTTGCTTTTGTTTTCATAATGACTAAAAATGCTAGAATTTAAAAGTTTGAAGGGTTCTCCATGTTCTTATTCCACTAATAAAACTGAATATTATGAATGTCTTGTGAAAAATTACAGTTGGAAATGAGTAAACAGCATGAATATGGGGCAGAAATTATAAACCTTTAAGTCTTGTAAGTTGTAGATTTTTTTTTACAAAAACTATTCTGAATATTAATTCTTCCTAGTATAATAATTATTTTTTTATTTCCATTTTCAATCAATCCTTCACTGTATTTACTGGGGAAAGCTTAAACATTCATCCCAACAGAATGCATTACTCGTTATTTGTAGTAATTCCTACTCTAAAATTGCTCACTTCTCCAGCAGATTTCTAATATTCTAATTTTTTTAAATTTCCAATACAACTACTACACAACAGCACGAGGCAGTTCAGCCACCCCAGGTATGAAGCAGCATTTAATGAAAAATGGATGCATTATAGATATAAAGATGAGAGGACAGGGCACTTTTCTGACTTCATATCTAGCAATTTAGTCAGGATGGACGTGATTGAAAGTGTCTTCAATTAAGACTACATCCATAAGAAAACCTCTATTTATCCAGTGTCCAGCTGCAATGGTGTGGACTGGGTATTAATGAATGCTTAGCAAAGCCAGAAGCACAAAATGACCCTCACCTGTTTAGAAAGCAGCTCCCTGCAGAGCATGCAAGGTAAACTTCTTGGCTAACAGACATGCATCAATCAACTCTCCAGCAGCCAACATAATTCCAGAGATCAGTTCAGTGTCAGGACAACCGTGGCACAGGGTCTCCAGAAGAAAACAAACCCTGCAATTTAAATACATAGTATTTAAACATGATAAGAATAAGTCACTTAAATCAAATGACTGATGTGTGCAAACATTTTTTTTTTTTTAAACAGCTCAAGAGAGCCACAATTAAGAGTGTCAGTCAAAGCTAACAAGGACCTTACTTCAAAGTAAAAGGAGCTAATTAGACACTGTTGATTGTTAGTATTCAGCAACATTGCAATACACAAAGGAGGCAGTTGAGAAATGCAGAGCTAGGGAGACAGGTACAACTAAAACTTAGAGCAGGCACAGTCTGCAATGGTGTCACTTGCCACCCATGACCAGGGGACATTGCCAGCAGCTGTACAGGGTAGGGAGGTCAAATGCAACACTCTGACCTTCCTAAAAATGATATAATATTCTTTTTTACTTTGATTTTTTTTTTTTTACTTTAATTATTCTATATGAAGTTATGGTTGCCTTTGGAGGTTTCACTGTTTTTTTTTCTTTTTAAAAAATAACCTTTAGTTCAAACTTTTAGAACGTAACCATAGCCCTTTTAGTAACATAAATGAGAAAAAAATCTCCAATTAAAAAAGTAGCACAAAGCCATAAATAAAAGATAAACATTTTCCTCATTAAAAATCACTACTTAAGTTACATAGTAGTAGAGAATTTGAATTTTGTGTTCAGAGCAGCTACAAATTTGTCCCTCAGAGAACTTTTACTGACAAAGATATCATTTGTTCCCCATTCATAGTTAAGTATGGCAAAATTAAGACCAGTGGTTTAGTCCAGTACTGCATTTCTGACAGAAATCAATAACTAGAGTCTAGAGAAAGAGTAAGAACCCCACTGCTTAACCATTTTTAAGTAAACTACTCACTAAGAAGCATTTCTACATTTCTTCATCATCCCAAACAGGGGCTGCTATATGCATTGCAGTCAATTATAAAAAATTATACGCTCTTTCACCTACCATAACCAATACTCTTCTTGCAAACAGAATAGCTGCTTGCACAAGAAATATCAGGCTAGCTGTATTTAATGCTTTCCCAGCTACCTCCTGCCTGACCTGTGCATTGTACAAAGGTAAGAGCTATTACACTTATCAGCTACAGGGCTGAATTCTGAGTCCCAAACACAGTGCTTCGTACTTTAATGCCAAAGACTTTTTATTTTATGTGACAACCAAATAAAGGTAACTTCAGCTCTATGCAGCAAGTGCATTTTGAAAATTAAAAAAAAACAAACAACAAAAACCAACAAATCAAATACAAAGCAATCCCCTTCCCCCCCCCAAAAAAAACACAAAAAACACAAAAAGGAAAACAAACAAAATATACACACACACACAAAAACCAAAACCAACAACCAAAACCCAAATAAAACCATAATAGAGAACACATTGAAAGAGGCAATAATTTGACTTCACCTTTCACTAGAGATATTAATTAATATTATTTCATATCTCTCTTTTCTTCCCCAAATAAACCTAAGGGAACAACAAAAATAAAATCCCATGCATTTTCCATCCTCTGGCAATGCTATCAAAGGTGAAACACCTGGTAGCACCATGGAGTGATCCTGCTCTCTTGTCAGATCTATCCAGCTGGCTATGAAGACATGCCTGCCAAGGCAGCTGAGTGCCTGGACGAAGAAGGGGTGGCAGCAGCACTGCAGACACGGATGCATGGTGCCAGCTGTCTGTCCTTCCTGCTGCAAGCTTCTCGATTGAGGGGCTGCCCCAAATCACTCCCTTAGCATGCATCAGTCTTGCTTTGACTTGATGGCAATTAGATGGCTCTTAGATGGCAATTAATGATAAGGCTTGGGAAAGAATCACAGAATCATTCAGTGTGGAAAAGCCCCTTGGGATCATCGTATCCAACCATTGTCTGTTCCAATGTCCCACCTCTCTTTCTGTGAAGAACTTCTTCCTAGTGTCCAGTCTAAACCTACCTTGTTGCAGCTGGAATCCATTCCCTCTTGTTCTGTCACTAATTACCTGTGAGAAGAGACCAGCACCAACCTCTCCACAATGTCCCTTCAGGCAGTTTCAGAGAGTGATGAGGTCTCCCCTCAGCCTCCTCTTCCTCAAACTAAACAGATCTAACTCCTTCAAACCACCCTCATATGATCTATTCATATGAGAAACAGCTAAATTGTGAAATATTAAAAACCCCAAAATTAACAGAGAAGCAGGATACATCTCCAAGGGTTCTCCCTCCAATGTTTTCTAACATCCAACTAAACAGGGTCTTATAGAGTGACAGTCTTTGCAGACACCCGTGGATCCAAATCCTAACGTCCTTCTTGTAAACAAATGGTACTGCCTGCTTGTTAGAAATAATTGTAATTTAGGCTCAAAGAAGAAATGTAATTGCTGCTGCTGCCCAGTGCTGCCATCTGGATGTCTGGTTGGCAGGAGGCTGAGATGTATCCCAGTGAACAGCTTTCCAGCTTGAACAGACTTTGCATCTTCCTGCAGTGAAAACACCAAGGAGTGTGGTGGTAGGAATTCCATGGCTAAAGCAGAAATAACACTACACCAAAGCCTTGATCCACTTTGAATACAGGAGAACACAGTAACTGCCTTTCAATTTGCTCACAGAAGCAACACTGACTCCTAGTTCTGCCCTCAGTTCCTATCCCTTAAAAATCAAAGTGATTTTCTGCTGAGGAAGCAGATCCCAGATAGCATGTCTATACCTGTGCCTCCTCAGACAGCCTGGCAATGCCTTGCAGCTTGACCCATTGAACTTCAACAGGTTGAGAAATTAAATCACAGAAATTATTTTTTTCCCCCTTAAATTCTTGATTTAATCAGTGAAAAGTGTTAATGCAAGAACAAGGATTTCAAGTGACTCGTTTTTAAGCAAGCTCTGAGCCATTTAAGTCAACTATTACTCCATAGTTCAAATCACAGCTCCAATGCTTTGTTGGAATAAATTGTCATACTTTTACTGCCCGTTATGCCAGTAATATATACCAGTATATTGTGGAATTAATTCACCATCAGAAACATCATCTTGGTACAAACCCACTGAGCACAGCATGCAAAACACAGATCTTTTAAAATCAAGACTTTCTTCCTTGAAACATTAGTGTTAATATATAAAGCACAAATATGTTCTTTAAGGAAAAAATGGGCTGCCCTACAGTGTCCAAAAGCATACAAGTTTTTTTTTTGCTGTGTTATATACTTTTCACAGCTTCTTAGCAATCAGTTCAATATCTAACTAGATAAGAGTATGTGGCTTCATATTCAACTAGCAGTTATAAAATATTCTATGAACACTTCCATACATGGGAAAGTGTGATAGCTAGACATTTTTCAAGTGGTCATTTTATTAAGTTAAGCCAGTTGTTACCACAAACCAGCAAATATTCTACAGGTACTTAGCTATATCCCATGTGTTCACAGGTATTTAAAAGATACCATTTTAAATTTAAATTAAAAATTTAAATTTTCAATGTATATGTTGCCTTTTATTTAAATCTAAATAATTTCCCATACTGTTACTGTGTGCAGGTAGGCAAAACATAAATACTGTTTCATTGTGGTTTTTTTACAGAAATTCTGAAGCAAACAGATATTGCAGTTCACCACGAACCAAGGCTAGTAATATTAGTTGGGCTATGTACTGTAAAAGTAGACTTGATATACTACTATACCATAAAAATATACTATAGTATACTTGCCTGAACAGAGCTTTGAGTGTTTCAGGTAGTTCTGTCTAACTTGCATATCCTGGGCTCATGGTAATAAATATTATTTACTTTAGTGTATATTACTTACTTCAGTGTAATGTTTTCACCAAGCCATGAAAAACCTGTTATAAGACAAATAACACAAAAATTTGGATTAGGTGTAAACAACTGTATCATACAAAGCCAGCTATCAGGGGTGAGATGACAAAGACGTTTGTGGGCCTGGACCCTGTCTCTCACAATGGCCACAAATGCCCAGGAAAATTTATCAGAGCTGGCCAAACAGTGGCTAGTCACCAGCTTTCAGGAATCTGTGGCTCTTCTGGCCAGCACTGAATTTAGAAGGAAAAGATTGGACTGCTGGAGCAACAAACTGCATATGGTTGAAGTATGATGCAAGTGGAATTCTCTTTTGAACCTTGTAGAGTGGTGAGGCTGGGAGGGATGTGGTGGGTTTGAAAAGGCCAAGAGGCAGCACTGAGTAAAGAAGCAGTGAAAGAAGAACACAGCACAGTGGAAACTCATGGCATGCCTCAAAAGCTATTAATAGGAAACCCCAGAGCCTGGACTTCTTGTGAAGCTGAATCCCACCAAAGTTCTCACAAAAATAATGCAATGATTTCATGGCAGGACTTGAACAGGACGAGACTCAACAGTAATGCTTTATTGTACTCCTGAAGGGCCAGGAGCTCTCACATTTATTGCTATTTTGAAGAGAATTTTTTTTTTTAAGGTCGTATATTACACAGGGGATTTAATGTTACCATCTACTTTCTCCCAGCATTTACAAAGGGTTTCATAGGAACCTGGAAGATCTTACTGGTCCACATTTATAGCCTGTAAAGGACAATAAAGAAGCACTGCTGAAATACTTCTTTTTCCTGTTTCTAATTGCATCATCTTTAGCTGTCCTGGCACGGCTGACAGAATTTCTGCCAAGATGAGACTGAATTCATCAAAGCACCCCCAAGCTCCTGTCCTGAACAAACAATCAAGGTGTTCCCTAAAGATTAAAATTAAAAGTTAAATATTAAACATATTTTTCTTGAAGCAACAATTTCCAATGTACTTGGAAATTATTAATTATTAATATGAAATTAATATGAAAAAGAAACAAAACAATTTCTATACTGCTTAGCAGAACATCTCACCTTGTAATCCACCTGCTTGGAACAACAAGACATACACCATAACACCAAGTGCACAGCCCTTGGTGGTATTTTACCTGTGCCAGCAGGTCCTGCAGGAGCACCACCCAGTGTTAGGTGGAGAAGCTGTAATGTAACACCTTAATATAAAATAAATTATTATTAGCATCACAAGGAACTTCAACAATGTTGGGAGGGTTTTTGTGTTTGTGGCTTTTTTTTTTTATTGTTTTGTTGTTGTTTTGGTTTTTGTTTTCTTTTTTTCATACCTTATGTTTCATGAATGATTTATTCTTCATCCATGTCCTCATTATAATTTAATGTCCTACACCACAAATGTACATCTTTCACATTCATGTGAAATCATGGTGTGCCACTAATTGGCAAATGCATTAGAAGATGAGGTGATCTGAACACAGCAACAGTGTTTTAGCAACAACATTGTTTTGAATGAGATGGAACAAGTGGCAGATCCCCAGAGGGCAACA
>VYZU01052336.1:0-18807 GCA_013401355.1 Ceyx cyanopectus
CTGCGGCTGCTGCATGCTCTGAGGGTGCGGCGGCAGCGCCTGCGGCTGCGGGATCCCCTGAGGGTGCGGTAAGCTTTGCGGCTGCGGGAGACCCTGAGGGTGCTGCAAAGCCTGCGGGATGCTCTGGGGGTGCGGCAAAGCCTGTGCGTGCTGGAGAGCCTGCTGGCGGGCGAGCGCCTGGGGGTGGGCAGTTAAAGTGCTAGGTGCGGCGTAGGGGGCGGAGGGGGGGTTCATCATCGCTTCCGGCAGCAGGCGCGCGCGGCTCCCGTCAAAGTCTTTGACGATTCCTTTGGCCGGGGATTTGACTATGGCCAGGAGGCCGGTTTTGGTGGTGGCCTGAGACGGGTAGGGACTGTACCTCTGGCCCGAAGTATCAAGTCCGTTCACAGTACGGCGTATGTGTTTCCTCTGGGGAACCTTGACGCTGTTGGGGAAGATTTTGATCGTCAGGGGGTTGTTGGCGACCTTCTTAGCATAAGCATCCAATTCTGCTGGGGTAGGATACTGTGCAGATCTCATTTTCTGTGTAGTGTCCCCTGCGGAGAAAAGAAACCCGTCAGTACCCACCCTGGTAAAGCAACCCCAGGGCAAGACAGTTGCACAACAAAGGCAAGAAAAGCTCCAAGGAATCGACAGGCAAGAACTTAATCTTCCCAGACCATGGGTTGTGAACCAGGTACCTCATTCCCTTTATTACCCAGTGACCAACACAAGCCCCGGTTCAGCTTAAGGCCAGACCTGCCACGGGGAGCAAAACGAAACCAGTGTTTCCATCGGGGAATGGACAAAACCAGGCAACACGATACAAAGGTGGGATTGTCTCCAGCTGGAAACGCTTCTCGGGGCTTGTGGTGGTGGGATAGTTTCTAGTCTCTTCATTTAAGGCAGCCTCCCCGTGGCTCTTTAAACCTCTCTCAGTATCCTTACTGTGTAATTCAACATCAGGAAGCTATGAATTAAAGATTAAGCCCATGTAATGCTGAGGTAGGAACCACACTGTGGTGGGCCGGCCCTGGCTGGGTGCCAGGTGCCCACCAAAGCTGCTCTATCACTCCCCTCCTCAGCTGGACAGGGGAGAGAAAAATATCATGAAAGGCTCATGGATTGAGATCAGGACAGGGAGAGATTACTCACCAATTACTGTCACGGGCAAAACAAACCAATTTCCTCCAAGTTGAGTCTAATTTATTACCGATTAAATTGGAGTAGGATAATGAGAAATAAGCCCAAATCTTAAAACACTTTTCCTCCACCCCTCCCCTGGGCCCGAGTCCCCTCCTGATTCCTGCTCCAGTGTGTCCCCTGTGGGGTCACAAGTCCTGCCACCAAACCTGCCCCAGTGCGGCCATCCCACAGCCTTCAGACATCCAGCAGCTCCAGCATGGTGCCTTCCACAGGCTGCCAGTGGAGCTCTGCAGGGCTCAGCCTGCCTCACCATGGTCTTCACCACGGGCTGCAGGGGAATCTCTGCTCAAGCACCAAAGTGCTGCCTCCTCTTCCTTCACTGACCTTGGTGTCTGCAGAGTTGTTTCACATATTCTCACTCTTCTCCCCAGCTGCAGTTGTGCAGGTTCCCACCCCTTTTTACACCAGTTATCACAGAAGTGCTACCACCACTGCTGATGGGCACAGCCTTGGCCAGAGGCAGGGCCAACTTGGAGTTGGCTCCATCAAATGAATGCTCACAGCAGCCACCCCTCTACCAAACCCTCACCACGCAACTCAATCCAAGTACAAAGCACTTCAGCTAACACCTCCATTTGCCTCTGAGTTCTCTTCTAGATGCTGACATCTAAAAGCACTTTTGAGTGTCTTTTTTCCCATTAGGAAGCCCTTGTCAGTCCAAGTTCAGCAAATGGAAGGAGGCTACACATGCATTATTTTATGGCTTGCAATTATTTCCTCAGCTGACTTTTCAGCGTGGCACCTTGCTAAGGAAAAGCATCTTTGTACCACGCTGCAAAATTACCTGATTACCTCCCAAGATTAAAAACATACCACTTCCCAGACACAGACAAAAGACTTCTGGAGACAGGGGTGTGGTTTCTCTTACTCCAGTTTACCAGATACTGACCTTGCCTAGGAGCTCAAACTGCTTCTGGAAGGAACCACAGAAATCCAGTAAATGCTTGTGCCTCTCACTATAATCGTATTCCAAGCAGAGAGTTGGGCTGTTCCCCTGCCACAGCTCTGCTGCTTAACTGCTGGGGGACTTAACTGCTTTAGAAGTGATTTTATAATCTTCAAATAATGGCTTGCAGCTCTGACAATCCCATTTTGCTTTCGCTTGATTATTTTTTTTTTCTGTCCCCTCACCTTGCAAACAGTTACTGGAAAAGCAGCACCCATCTTTTCTGCTAACATTTTCAGCTTGCCACGTCATCTGCTGCTGGGCTGAGTGCAGGAAAGGCAGCAGCCAGCTCCTCCAGAGCCCAAGAGCACTCCAGCCCCACACCTAGCCCTCTGACCCAAGCAAACGCTCCAGCAAAGAGCTTGGTGCTCCCAGAAAAACAGCCCATCCCACCAAAATTTCACCTCAGGTTCTTTTCAGCAAATTGCCTCCAGAAGACTCGTGGATGAAGATGAGCACCAGCCAACTCCCTCCCTTTGTATCCTGCAGCTTCCAGCCTTCCCAGGTGAGGGAGAGCAGCCCTGCTCTAACAGCACTCACTTTCAGAACATTAAGGGTCAGAAAATGGAAAATATGATGGATACCAAAAGAAAGGATAATTATAGCAATATTAATAATACCTCCTGTGAAATGAGAAGCTTTGCAAGCAGGTTGTCTTGCATCTCTGGCACAGCACGTACCCCAGCAGCAGTGACACCCTCCCTGTGCTGCCCAAACCACCCTCTCTCAATCAAAGGATGTGCTCATCTGCTATCAACCTGAACATCTCCCTGTTCCTATCACTCTACCTGCTGATGGTTTATATCTGTCCTTTTGAGAGAGTCCTCACGAAGAGAAGAGCCTCCAAACAGGGGGTGTGTCTCAGTGCCACCCCACCTCAGCACCCAAGGTCTTTGAATTCCCAATATTTTTTAGCACTGCCAATGCAGTTCTGTCTCTCCCCCAAGAGATGACCCTTCAACACCCCACAAATCAGAGGAGAATCATCACCAATGGCCAAAGGAACTGACACCTGTCTGTAGTATGGTTTATGTTACGCTTACAGCTATTATATTCAGGTGAAAAAATTAAGTAGATATTTTAAAACACCTTTACCATCAAAATTTTCCAGCCTAGTTTATGTTTCTATAGGCCTATCAGCAAATACAAACCCTAAACAGATACACTAACTATTCTTTCAGCCAAGCATGTATTTTTCTGTCAGATGGGAACTGTAATGGGAGCTTTTAGAAAGCAGCTAAAAGCATCAAAGTTTAGAAGAGGCTGCAGCTATCAGTTGCAACACATCTAATCCTGAAACTTGAAGAGCTCACTCCCCTTGAAGAGAGAAAACAACCCCTTGGTTAGATTTAAATGACACACCCTACCAGAAATGCAAACTATCTTTTACATCCCTTGGGTGGGATCTTCTGAAACCACCCACCCTTTCCAACGGCACCCATTCTGCACACAGCCAGGATTATGCTCCTGCTACTCAGTCACTCTACTTGGGCCTGAAGGGGATGTATTTCTGTGTGCTGCTTAATAGTTCCACAGGTAAGCCTTGATGATTCTAATAATTAAGGCAGGAAAAAATTAGGAGAAAGGCATTACGGGGTGAGCAAGAGACTGGGTGACCCATACAAGTATCTTACAAACCAGTAAAGAACAACCAGGTCTGGTAACTAAGTGAAAGGAAAAATGTCTAGAATAGACTGAAAGAAAAAGCCCTGGCATTAAATGCACTCATCATTCATGTGCAAGTTCAAGAATTCTGGATCAGGCCACAGAATGATGAGGCGGGTGGCGGATGAATGAGTAACATTAAGAAAATGATGAGATGAGCTTTTCAGAGCTACCTACTGGTAAATGCAGGGCAGAGTACTTTCGTTGAAAAGTAATTATTTCATGTTTACTAGGAGGTAAAGCTGTGCATATGAGCAATTATCCCAATAAATTGGTGAGCTCCAAGTTCACTCTCCTGCTAATCCCGTGGCAACCAATTCATCTGGTCACATTCCTGTGAGCGCCTCACGGCTGGAGCTATTTTTATCATGAAATGGGATATATTTCTCTGCCTCACCTCAGCAAGACTCTAACATCTTTTAAGTGCATTTCACACAAAGGCTTTCAAACCCCACTGTTTTTCCAACTGCCTGCAGTTAAATCTTCATTAACATTAAGCAAGCAAACTACAAACAGGCCTTCAGGATTCTAGGAAAGAGAATTCCCCAAACGAGAGCATCCGTGCTGGGACAAGCAGGCACAGAGGTGCCCATCTTCTGGAGAGAGATCTCAGCTGCAGCCACTTCTCTAGAGGCTTTGCAGAAAGTGCCCTCACTTCTAGAAAGGACTCGATTTATCTCATGACCCCATCTTCAGTCCCAACCTGCTCTTGTCGTTTTCTTCTTTTGCCTTGATTTTACACCAAAACACACATCACCCTTTTTCTCCCAGGCTCAGCAGCACCACTATGTCCAACAGTGTCTGCAGACACTGCCCCAAGAGTCTTGCCTCAAGTATGCTGATTGACTGGTCAGGTTTATACTGGAGTGACTGGGAGGAAGGAGAGAATATGAATACAGAGTCAGTCAATGAGAAATCCCCTGTATGGAATTCAGGGTTAGCCTCTGCTGTGATGCAGGCTGGAATTCAAAGGAAAATACTGAATCTGGAAGCCTTGTTGTGATCAGTTTCTAAAAGAAAAAATATGTGCTTATTCATCTACGAAACTCCTACTGCATAGATCACCTTTAAAAAAAAAAAACACCTCTTCTTTGAAAGGAAAAGAAATTATAATTGAGCTAATATGGATTTTTCAATGTTACTAAAAAGTCTGATCCAGAAAACCATACTTAAAAAATTATGAATGCAAACACCGTTAGCCTGAATAAAAGTGTCACGTGGAGATCTGTGCCTTTTATAAGAGCAATAGCACTACTATTAAAGCCCACGTCCAACCCAACCCTCAAAAGTCACAAGTCACTGTTCATTAAAAATGCTCATTAACTCAGCTTTCCTTTGGCCAGGGGCTAGACTGCTCGTGCATACGCAGTCTGGAGAGAAACGCACCAATTAATCTTACACACATCTGCAGCCAGGGCGAGCGAGGGCTGCACGAGCAGTTTCATTTTCCATATAAATCAGAGCAAACTGGAACAGCTGAGCATTACCACTGCCAGCCAGTGCCTGCCAGCTACTTTATGCCCTAAATTCTTCTCCACGCAGTTCCTGGAGCTCTTCGCCGAGCAGGATGCAGCGATGCTCTCAGCAGGCGGATCAGCAGCTTGCAGGAACAGCATCAGGTACCACCGGGTTAAGGAGCTGCCAGTGTAGCAGCGTGTGGCCTCGTAAATGTGTCAGTAGCAAACACCTGATTTATGCACAGCTACCCTCACGTGAGCCTCAACAGTTTGCTTGCAGAACTAAGCTCTCCAACCCACCACGGAAAATCCACAGAGCTCAAGGATCTCGCCACGTTCTCACCATAACCACCTACCTTCTGGTTAAGCTGGTCAGCAAAGCTCAAACTGGAAATGGGAAAGAGAAAGGATGGGAATGGTCTGTTTTGTGCCATCTAAGGAAGCCCTGCTGTGAGCAAAGGTTTTTACTGTGGCCAAAAGCATCGTCACGACTGCCAAGCCTGGGGAGTTGGCGTGAATGCTGTGCACACGCTCTGGGGTCACAGGTGTGGATGGGAACAGTGTCATTGGCTGCTGGCAGAACCAGGATTCTGAGCAGGGCACCCTTAATTGCAACATCACCTTACCTATTTTCAGTAGCATCACAAGCCTTAGCACATTTAGCTACCACTGGACTGTAAATTACTTGGTTTTAAAGAGCAGCGAGTCCACCAGCAGAGTACAGAGATCTCACAATATAAGAGACAGGTCATAGCCCTAAGAGCCAAGCTCACAGCAACCCTGGCATTTCTGAAGTTTCAGCTGAACAATCAAGGTGCAAACCCAGTGATAATGAGGAGGGACAGAGTAATATTTAAAAGAAAAAAAACTCTAGCCAGTAAACTTACATTCCCAAGCAGAAGTTGTTCTTAAAAATACAACTATAAAAAAAAAAAAAGCCTGAAGTTATCAAAAAAGAATTATCAGAGTACTCTGCAGACATATTTTCAGAGGCACCAAAGAGACATCAGAAAGAAGAAGAAAACTTTGAACTTTAGTAATTTGGGCTGGATCACTAATGTTTGCAGTATATGCCCCAGGTATCTAGAACAACAAGAGCTGCTGACCTCAAAAGGTTTGCATTAGCCTGAGCCAACTTTTATTGGTGTTTACGAGTAACTAAACGAATGGAAGTGAGAGTCAGAAAAAAAAAAAGTTGTGTTAAGAAGCAAATCAGCTGGCACACTTTTAGCACAAAATGTTTTCAGCAAAGAGGCAGGAATCTCACAGAAACCTGACTTGCATTTTGTCTCGCTGTGGTTAAAATTAACCTTTTTAAAGCCAGGAAGAGGGGAGAGCTTGCTGCACACACGTGAACCTCCACAGCGATTTCTCAGAGCCATTATTGATGGATGCCTTGAAGGCACGACAGAAGAAAGACTCTAACATTAAATAGTTCTTCCACTGTATCCTAAATGTTTATGTCACAGCTGTACCAGAGCCAGATTTAACAGTTAACCACATCCTGCAGACAAAACGTCACTCACATTTCTGAAGTCCAGTGTTCATCTGCGTGTAAGAAAGAAGCTGAAAGGAGAGGTCACCTGGTCCTGGCAGACAGGCCAGCATGGCAGACAGGCACTAACACAACATGGGGCATTCACTCCTCTGCACACTGCAACAACAGAGAGACAATTCAAAAAGTTATAATACAAGGAGGAACAGAGAAAAGAAAGTGGCAAAGAGCCATCCCTGGGAGAAGGCCTGACCAAGCACAGATGCACAACCGCTGCTCCAGCCCTCGCTGCGCCTCGGAACGGCAGCGGAAACACTTCAAGAAGTGGGTCACCTGCAGGGTTAAAACGAAACCGGGCGCCTGGCTCTCCTCTGCTGCTCCACACGCAGAGGAGAGTCCACAACTCTGGCCTCGGATTTCAAAGGTGGTTGTTAGAGGAACAGCAAAGAAACCACCACCGTTCATTTTACTATATATTGAAATGCGCTGGCTATCTACGGGCTGTAGCCAAAGCAGGTCCTCTGGAGAAATCCCCTCATGGATTTCTCTTTTCCATTTAATAAAAGGGCCCGGCATGCATAAATTGCAGGCAAAGTATGCAGGGCTCTGCCTCGTGGTGAGATGAGACTGCGTGCTGCAGCTTGTCATTTCTGTGGCCCATTAGGCTGCAAGATGAATGGCTACAACTCCCTTCTGTCAGGGGAGACTGGCTACCCCGCATGGCTCCGGGTTAGACCGACAGCAAGACCTGCCTCTGGCACCAGGGAGCTGCAGAGGTGCCACCAGCCTCCACTGCAGAGGTGCAGCATTGGGGAAAATCACACCTCAAAATGAGTGCACAGAGCACAAAAGCTCTTGAGATATCAACACTGCTACCCTCAAATCCCATCATCAGTGTACCAATGGGGGAATCCCAGCAACAAAGCTAGCTTGGGCTCAAAGTCTCCTAACATTACTAGGAGTACTCCAGAGGCCACTTGGTTCAAGCCCCTGCTCAAATCTCGCCTTGCCACACTACTGGGGCAAGCCACAGCCAGCCATGAGCACTTCAGAAAGCTCTGGAAAATGGGGTGGCAGAGCCAAGCTGGAGAAATCTCCTTGCTCAGATCTCCACAAGCATCAGTGCTGCTGTACAGGGAGTGCTTTAGCCAAAATACCTAAGGAGCAGCTAGAAAGGCCTTGGGGTTTTTTATAGGACCCAAAACATGGGAAGAGTTGAAGGCTTCAAAAGTTACAAGCTGGTTTAATTTCAGTCCTTGTTTCACAAACCCCAGTTAAAACAACTGGGGAGGCATTCAAAGATCCAGAGAGGCGAAGCAGAAAGCTGGAGACTGGCACGAGAAGCCCCAGGCTGCAGGACCCCTGCAGAGGCCACTTCAGAAAGAGTCGTGCTGCTGAGAACTGCACGAGGAACGTGAATGGAAGCTCTGGATGGCACCCTATGTGGCACTGTCAGCGTTGTGTCCTGGATAGCACCACTGCCTTCATGCTCCAGAAAGCTCCCAAAGCTGATTTCTCTGCAGGGATGTTTTAAAGACTTTAATTTGAAACCTAACCTCAGACTGCCCCAGGACCACCTGGGCCAACACAGCCCAGAGCGTGGACTGAAAGCTTTCCCACAGCAGAGCAGCTCCTCACCGAGGAGAATTCATCAGCTCCACGTTCAACACGTGAAGGCCGATTAAACCCAGGGCCAAGAAATCCCCTACAGATGTTAATTTGTGAAAACCTCTGCTTCTGCACCCTCTGAGTGCCCTCCAAAGCTGAAAAGTTTAGATTGTTCTCCATCTAATCCCTTGGAGATAACAACGATCTGCTCTACCACAAGTCCAAGGCAGGTAGTTGTAAAATCCTGCAAAAGACACCTAAACCCCAATTTTCTTCTCGCCCCCTGCAGAGGGTGAAGCTCTTGGTGTCTTTAAGGTGTTCAGAAACGATGACTGAAGACCTGTCACAACCACAACTTACAGAAATTGCTTTAGGAACTGAAAAGTTGATTGACCTTTACAGACCAGGAGATTTGTTTGTGACTGCAAGTATGCAATGTTCAGTGAAACTCTGCAAACAGCCTGTGGGCAGCAGTTTCTTGCCCCAAATTATGCCCAGCAAGACCAAAAAGACAAAACAAGAATCCAGCAACTTTTAATCAGAAGACAAAACCACTGTGAGTTGCCAGAGCTTTACCTGAGTAAGCAACAGAAACACTCACAGTCAGCAAGAAAAAAACCAGTAATTGTATTTTCCTTTTTTCCTCATTTCATCAACTTCAGAAGACTGGCAAAAACAAGACCTATTTCTCAGTGAAAAGCAGATAAACAAAATTAAGAGCCTTCACTGCAGTCAGAAAACCATCAGATCACACCATTCCCACAGTCACCTACGCATCTACCTTTTCCTCCAGCAACATCTGACACCAGCCTGGGATTATTTCCCAACCCCTGCCAAGAGCTCGGGGTCTGAACCATCACTGAAGTGATGGCAAGGTTGTGTGCAGCCCCTTGGCAGGGCAGAGCTGCCCTCCACGTGCTCCTGGAGCAAAGCAGCAGTGTTCCTGGGTGGAGGGTTTGCTCACCTGGCTCCTCACAGCCGCAGCGCCGCCACGCTGGGACCTGGGGCACCGTGGCAGTGCCCAGCAGAAGAAGGGCACCTCAGGAGAGAGAAGAAGTGATTAAGAGCTCTGAACAGCCAGGCTTCTGTGGGAATGCAGCAGCAGCTCCTTGAAGGTCAAAATGTGTATTTACAGAAACTTTAGCTCCAGTACAATGTTTTAGAGAGGGCTATAAAGGCGAGTTGTTCCCCCAGACAGATCATCATTGCAGGCAATGCCAACAGTTCATAAGAGACTGGGGTGGCAATCATAATTCCCAAGGAAATATTGGGCTTACAAAAATCATTTTAAGTAGAAGCATAAAATAATTCTTTTAGTTTGATTTGCAATAACCAAATTGATGTCATCTAGGTCACTGCTGAGCATTAAAAAAAAAGAAATTCAGGCTTCTATAGAAGTGCTGACCATAACTCCATCACTGAATTCCATATAATAATTACAACCCTGCTCCATTTTTTGCTTTCTAAGCAATTAATACATTTTCAAAATCAGGGTTTCAGTATTTGAAAACAAATGCATTAGAGATATCTTTCCAAACAAGCCCATTTATTTTTTTGTTAGAAGTTAACATTTATTCCCTTTGAGATGCTCAGCACCTGTTACTTTCTAACCTGGCTCTTCTTCAGCAGGAGTTA
Organism: Ceyx cyanopectus; assembly: GCA_013401355.1. Classification (NCBI taxonomy): domain Eukaryota; kingdom Metazoa; phylum Chordata; class Aves; order Coraciiformes; family Alcedinidae; genus Ceyx; species Ceyx cyanopectus. Next base: position 9,992 of record VYZU01052336.1, read on the forward strand.
GTGTGCAGGCACCTCCAACCCAACACCCAGCTAAAATCAACTGAAATTCCCCCCTGGACTGTATTTGGGAGCAGGGGGAGCACTGATGGCTGTCTCAGACTGTTGTTACACCAGGTCTCAGGTGGGCAGCGTGGGGTCCTGACACAAAGGCAGCCGGGCACAACATCCCCTCCTGGGCTCAACTTCATTGCTTCTAATTAGTCCAGAGCAAGAGACAAGCTGAACTTGGCTTGTCAAGATTTCTCACCACCACACTTGGCTCCATGGTGGCAACTTGGGTGGGCATCAGCACCTGCAAAGTTCCCCACGGGGCTGCTGCCCCAGCCCCTCCGAGGATGGGCGGTGGGTTACTGGGGGAACTGGAATGGACACAGGGAACTGGGAGCCAAAGGGGTTTTTTTTTTGCACTGTACCAAGCTCAGGAACACTTTCATCTGAATCAGTCAGCTGCAAACTGGAGAGCAAGCTGACCAGCTCACTTTGGCACCCAGCAATGGAGGGCAGCTATAAAACCCTTACCTTTCAAGTTTTTAAGTTCTATTTTAAACTGATTCTGTACTCTGCCAAGCACAGCGTAATGAGTTTTGTCTTGAAAATATATATAAAAAGATAAAGTACATTCCTAGAGGAAAACAATCTCTAGATCAGAATAAATAAATAAATACCCCTCTTTGAAGTGATTTTAATCTAATCTGGCTGCAGGATATAATCTTAACAGCACACGTACTGCAGGATGCTCTGTGAAACAGTTAGCAGGTTTAGACACATGAACAGATTTATTTATTTTTTTTCTCCTAAGATTTATTAATAACTAAATCAAAGCATGCGAAGCTCAAGAGGGATTGCAGCGCTTGGGATCTGGGGGGAACTGTCACACCTCTACAATGACTGTCAGATTCAGCCTTACCTGCACATCAGGGTGTTTTTTGGTTCAGGGAAGCACAGTGTCCCCTGAAAGAGTAAGTCCTGTTGCCACCAAGGCTCAGCTGGTAGGACAGAAGGACTTGCCTTCACCCACTGCCTGGGGATACCCTCCCTGCAGAGCTAAGAATCAGTTCCAGTGAAACTTACCATGATATTACCTTTCTGGACTCAAAAGTTACATTATTTTCTGGCTGATATTCAAAGTTTTGTAGTGCCTCTGCCAGACCCAGTGCTCCTCAGGCCAGGGGGCACTTTTACAAGCTGGAGTAAAACTGAGGTGTAAAGCAAATTGGTCCTACTAGGAAATTTCTAATACTCTAACACAGTTTTATCACTATATAAACAGACCACATAGGCAGAGTTATTGCCAAGTTTTTAAATCAGCCAGTTTCTGAAGCTCCCGAGAGGCCTTACAGGGTTAGCACACAAAGGAAACACTCCCCACAAACCATCTCTGGCCAGTGAAATATGGGAAACTGAGCTGGTTTAGATGAAAGCAAGCTGGTGAAGTCTAAAGTTTGGTTCCTAAAAGTAAACATGCATGTCTGAAATTCCACAAAATTCCACTTCTAACTGCAGGCTTGTTCACAAAGCCTGGGGCCAGGAGGAAGTAGGAGCATCCACCCACATACAAAAGAAAAGCTCCAAACTATTCCAAGTTTCCAGCACCCTGGGGTCCTGTGAGGCGTGCGAGGGTTGTTAAACACCCGTGGCTGGAAGATAACAGGGCTCCACTTCTCCTCCTCCCTCACAAGGAAGCCCAGAGAGGTTCCAGGGCTGCTGGTGGGGTTTATGGCAGCCCCTGGAGCACAGGAGGCACGTTCCCAGTTCAGCAAATCCGAACGCTGAGAATTAAAACCAAAAACTAAAAGCAGGGTTGGGAAGTTTCTTTGGTACAGATGTCTGCAAGAGCTTGCCAGGAAACACAATTGAATCCGGGCCAATTTTCATGCTCCAAGGGAAACTCAGTGTCTCATTTACCCCCTGGCAGGCTGCTCGAGTCCAAATGAGGCTCATTCCTCTTCCCTCTCCCAAAGTAACCTAAAATCGAGGGGTTTCAAAAACTTCATGTCAACTGAAGACACTGAAACCCACCCTGCCCCCCCCCAGCATTCAAATGAGTCCTTCCAGGCAGCCTGAGAGCATCTAGACTGGTCCCACAGGCTTCCTACCTTTTCCTCCAGCCCTACAACTCCCCTTTATTCCTGGGCACTTACCAGAATAGCCCTTTCCCAGGGCTGCTGGAGAGCCAGAGATAAATCTCAGTTTCCTGGAACAAATTTACCCAACTAACAGCGTATTCATCGCCGGCCACTATCACATCCTCTTAGTGTTTTATAAATGGAAAACTGCAAAATAATAGGCAGAGAGGTTGTCTTTTGAAACAGCAATAAATCACAATAGCAGGGAGAGTACGTGGGGATAAATAAATAGGAAGAGTGAGTAGAAAGTCACCCGTTGTAACAAGCAGAGTGCACTGTCAGCACCTGCCAGCACAGGACCTCTTGGCTTTTCTGCTTTCAGGGGGACCTTTTGTGGAGCCCTGCAACAGTTTCCATCAAAATCCATTTCTGCTTCTTGCAGTTTAATTAACTATGATTTTGCTTGTAAAAGCATTTCACCTTTTTGCCTGACCTCCATTTTAACGTGGCTGTTAAAAAGAGTTGGGAAGGCAGAGAGAATTTAAATGTACGTGGGGTGCTTTGGGAGAGGGGAGGCACCTGCTGCAGCAGAGCTCTGCTCCTCTCCCCGAGCTGGGACAGCAACACTCAGCAAGGAGGAAAATGAAGCAGCTTTGGGGTAGTGACACTTCAGTGGAGTATCATAGATATCACATTCCTCACACCCAAGGGCTACCACGAAAGGATTCTTAGGTGAGCAGTTTTGAACAGGTTGTAGTGCAGTAAAAGAAGTCAAGGTGGCAGCTCTGGGCTCCAGGTACTGCCACGTGTGACATCAGCTCCAGTCAATTCGCTCTGTGGCTAAAGCTGCACCAAGCTCAAGGTTATGATCTGACAGTTTAAATAGCCCTTTTTTTTTCTAGGTCAGTCCCAAGAGATTGTTTTAAAACACAGTACTATGCATCTGCTGAAGAGTAGAGCAGTTGGCTTTAATTGTAAGATGGATTTTTACATAGCTTCTGACCTTTCATCTAATTGAGGCCTAAAGAAGAAGAAAAAAAGAGGAAAAGCTGCACGTCACTTCAGTTATTAAAATCCATCAAGCTCAGACTTTAGCCTTGGGATAACCACAGCCAAAAAATTGACTTGCAAGTAATTATCACTGCTATCTGCAATAAAAGTTAATTGGACATAATTGAACTAAAGCCCTAATCTGAATGAAGCTGTTGCTGGCAAGAAGCCTGCTCCTGCCTGCACTCTGCAAATGAAAACTGCTCGCAGGAAAATGGACAAACACGAGGACGCTCTGCCCACTGCAAACCACGGGCCAAGACAAAGCCATCAGGAGGGGCTGTCCTCACCCAACACACCCCTTGGCTCTGCCCAAACACGGCCAAGGCCTGGAGCTTCAAAAACAAGTTTCAGTTTCACTGACCTCTCCACTACGTGGCCTAAAAAGCCATCAGCTTCACGTCACGAGGCGCTGGTTTCATCAGCCCCCAAACGCTGTTAAACACCAGTGCAAATAATGGACTTTTCTGAGCACGTCAAGATCCCGACTCAAAAGGTTTTCAGTGCTGATAATTTACCACCTTCAAGCAGTTCAACAGCCGTTCCCTGTTGTAGGACCAGCTTCTTTCATCTCTGCAGTGGAGCAGACAATTAGCTGCTTTTTGTGCTCAGCCCGTGCAGGTGGCTGGGGGAAGGGAGCGTTAAGCTCAATTCCTGCTGATTCGTCCATTTCTAGTTGGCATTTTTGTTAACTAACAGACCAGAAAGAGGTTGTCATCCCCGTACTACTTCAGAACTTCCTTCCATTTTAATTATTAACACTCTGCCTTTCACCAAAGCGTATCAAAGCACTTAACAAACATTACTGAAGCCACATAACCACTGTGAAATGGGCAAAAATTGAGCACAGCTCGTTTTATGGCAGCTTAAGGTTTTTTGGGCCAGATTTATGTTAGGAGACTGGTCTCTTCATGATGGGCTTGCCTATGCCAGAAGAGATGGAGGGAAGTATCCAGCTCACCACAGGTTCCTGATGTAATTTTGGATGAAGCATTTAATCACCCAGTGCTGTGGCTGCTCCCTGCTAAAAGGACAGCAGACAGTGACAGTTTTCTACCACTGAAGATGACTGTGAAGATAAATGAAACTGTGGAGCACTCAATACCACCTTGAATTCCCACATCAGGCTTCCAAGGTCATGGTCCAGGCAGTCTCCAGGGGAGAGCAGGAAGCAGACCACCCTTCCCTCTCCCAAGAGCCGTTTGCTCACCACTGCTCCTTCCCATTTTCACGGCTCTGAAGAGAACTTCTCAGCTCAAGAAAGCTGCAAGGGACAACCAGTGACATCAATTCCTTTTCATGACCCAAATCAGTGGCTTATTTTACTTTGCTCAAAGCCCTCACCTCTTTTTAAGCCTATTTTTAGATTTAACTCTGTATTCTGCATCATGGCAGGGGCTGACAGACAACACTGGTGTAAGTAGGACCTGCCAGGTGCTACAGGATGCTTCTAAGGTGAAGGAAAGATGAAGAAAAGACAAGTTGGGGCGATTGTAGGGCCTGGCCAAAGCTTCAAAGGAGTATTTCTGGCTGTGCTTGAAACACATACACTAGTGGTCAGTTCTGAGAGGGATGAGATACTGCCTTTACCATGGGAATATGGGCAAGAAGTAGGAAAATGGACCTGCCTGAAGTCAAAAGCAATTTGAATAACTTTGTATTGCCTTCTCTGAATTTTCACTCACCAAAGCACTCTGACTTGTAATTAATTTTCTTTCTCCTTTTATATGGTATCTTCCAACACACTGTACTGGTGGGAAACAGGGATGAAGAAACAATCTGGGATGTATTTTAGTTACATTTCACAGTGCCTAAATCTGTACAGTTGTTTAGCAGAGGGAACCAAGGATTCTACTGCTGAACACCAGCAGTTGAGAGCAGAGGCCAGATAAACAGTTTTGTCAGCAAAATCATAACTTGCCCAGGATATTAGGCTTACATTTGTATTTTCAAAATGCAAAACAGACTCCCTACCACTCACTGTAACATTGCAGAAGATAATGTTTTCTTCAACAAGATATGGAGAGGTGCAAACAAACATTCCTCCTTCCAAAGCATCAACTATCCTCAGGGCAAACTAAACCCACTTTCTTCCTACATGCTTGAGCAGCATCTCCAACATCACAGCAGCTACTATAAAACATGGAACAGACTTACAGAGTGCAGGTTTTCATGGGAACATGATGGTATTAAAGTTAGCAGAGATGGTTCCCATCCAAAGCAAACCCAGGGCAGCTCAGCAACTACTGAGCTACAGGATGCTGCTAACACAGCCTGCTGAAGGCACCACACATTCCCACCAACAGCCTCTCTCCATCCTCGTTCACAACTTCCTTCTGCCTTCGAGTGATAAGAAACCAAAATACATGTTGACCCCTTTCCCACAGTGAAGACTCTGCAGTTACAACCTCAGTGTTGTCAGCAAGACTGTGCACCCTGTCAGGGTTACGTGCAGCTTTCCTATGTGCTCCACCTTGGGGAGAAGCACCAGGTTGTAATTCTGGGCTTTGCTTTACTGCAAAGGACATGCAAGAGCTGGGAGCTTCCTCGTGCCACTTTGGGCCAGAATTCCTCCCTTCCCAGGTCTGAAAGGGAAGTTTCTCTGAAGTACAGCAACCAGCTGCCTAGGTGAAGGGGAAAGTAAAGAAGAAACAGCTCCCTCTCCAGTGGCTCCTTCACACAGATCACTGTTATCAGCATCTTCTCTCATTCCACACTTATACTCTGTGAAAGCCCAGAATTAAAGTTTTAATCATGACTTACAGAAATCCTTGTGGCTGCACATGACAGTTTTTCCTTCTAAAAAAAAAATCATCAGAAGTTACAGATTCTGACAGTTCCCCAAGCAGAAAGTCACTATCTTCCCCGTTTATTACAAGCTGATTATTTCAAAAAGAACATTTTTTTTTCAGAGCTAACTTTGAACAAATTTTACCTCCACCTAACACACAAACAGCAAACCAGACATTTGGTGGATATTGAAAAAATATGATGTCAGTCCCATTTCAAAAAATAGATTCACTTGAAAATGAGAAATATTTGCAAATAAGATGAGGCAGAATGAATTAGACTTCGTAGAAAATAAACCAAAAAACCTCCCTTAACTTGTATATTAAGAAAAAAAAGTGCCTCACTTGTGGACCAGGTGCACTGGTGGTGTGTGAACAGACAGTCACACAGGGTGGGTTTCAGTTTGCACTGGTTATGTGTGTGAACAGTTCTGACCTGTACAATTACACTGACAGTTGCTTGGTTTAGTATTTAGCTCTTTGGATACCAAATTAAAATCCCACCTATGGTGACATTTTAACACCCCCTTTTCAAAGCCAGAGGAGAAATAGATGGTGGATTTTTATTTATACAAAACTGGAGCTCTCTGTGCATGGTGCCAATTTCCTGCTGGACCACAAATACATTGGCTCTTGGATACACATTTGACTATTTGTAAAGGCAAGATAAGACTTTCTTCTGCAGCTGGAGATACTGTGCAGCCTACTGTAAAGATGAAAAGCATTCTAAGAACATCAAACAGAAGCTGCAACACACGAACAAAACACTCATCAGCAGAAAATACAGGCATCAGGTGAATACCAAAGTGCTGCACCAGACACTGGGGATGGTGTTTTCCCCATCAGCCTTCAGAATGAGGTGCTGGTGTCCCACTGCCTTGTCCTGACACACACCTAGTGTCCTTATCAGCCTTCCCAAGAACCTCAAAAGGCCATCTCATAACAACTCAACAGGAGAAAGGACAAGAGATACATTAATTGTGAGCTACTGCAAAGAGCCTGTTAGTGCTTTCCTGAGAAGCATGAGAGCCATCCAGCTGCACGGCCAGCAGCTCACAACAGCCCCGGGGAGAGCAACGTGAGCATGCAAGATATTTTCAAATCCTCTGTACACCACGAGCACTAGAGATTTTTTTGTCTGCAGGCCTGAAAAAAACACTTCAGCACGATCTCACCCGAGATCCTTCAGCAGCCACCAACACATCACCTTAATCCAAAGTTTACATTCACTAAAGATTTCCTTTTTTGTGGTAAGTTTTCCTGACTACAGGTGAGCAGGAGATTTTTGTCTGCTGCTGTGCAGCCTCCCTCCTCTGCTTGCCTTTTGAACAATGCCCAACACACACAAATACACACGGAGCAATAGATCATTTGTAGGACAGGACACACAGCAGCTGTAACTGTACTACATCAGTGAGCCATCCCTCTGCATGGTAAACACAGCCTGGCTGCGTGGGTGAGAACAAATACTGCTACCTCAGCTGTACCTTGGTGGCAGACACAGCACAAACCCCCAACACTGAGCTCCCCACAGCCCAGGCTGGCATGGCCCTGACCTCCACAGGGCACCCCGTGCTCAGAGGCAGCACAACTCCCTCTGAATGCTGTGAGAGAGGCTGCTCGAGTGAGTGATCTCAGGCAATCCCCAAAGTATCACTTGGTTTTAATTTCCAGCCAATTTGTCTTTCCAACCACGGAACTGCTACAGTCAACAAATTCAAAAGGTAAATTTTTCCACCTTCAATTAAGTGCATTAGTACTGTTTATAACTGTGTGATTGATAAATGCTCTACAGAAGCTGTAATTGATGTATTTTTTTTCCTTGGAACACACAGTGAACCCCTTGGCGCTCAGACACTTAATGAAAAGCAATTTATCAACTTGCTTTGAATAGCTGAATCTGACTCCTTAACACAGAGAGAAACACACTTTGCTGTAAGCACCACTATGAAAAAGTAACACACACCACCACGTGATGAAGGCTGTCAGACATGGGTGGGATTTTCATCAGGGTGACAGCAACCATAGTGCTCATCCTACTGAAAAACTGGGCAAGATAAAGCATGGATGGGGCTCTGAACAACCTGCTCTAGTGGGAGGTGTCCCTGCCATGGGCAGGGGATTGGAACTGGGTGAGCTTTAAGGCCCCTTCCAACCCTGATAATTCCATGATGCTGTTGAGCAGGAGATTTGCAGATGTGCTTTTGCAGGAGGGACAGAGGTCAGGAGCATCTGACAGGGTTCCAAACCACCCCAGGCTCTGAGAGGCACCAGCACGCTCACCGGGAAGCAGCGGCTCAGCGTATTTCAGCCTGGACATGTGTTCAGCTGCTCAGAAAAGCAGACAAAAATAAAGTGCTTACAGAATGTTTGAATGCTAATTTCTCAAATTGAGCGTTGCTTTGTGTAGTTGACATATGCAAAAGAAAAAAAAAAAAGAAAAAAAAAGGCATTTAGAAGGAAAGGTTTGACATGACAGAAAATTTTCTGTTGGTATTAACCGCTGGGGGGATTAACCAGCCTTCAAAGCCTAAAATCTAAACTCACATTTCTGGGAGCATAGGCTACAGATCTCCAATATAGAAACTGGTCTGTGCTCTGTGTGGCAGACTGAACGTCAGGATTACATATTTCCATTGCACATGTAAGTCTGGTTCCCATTCCTGCAGTGTCTTGCTCTCTTCCATTTGTCTTTTGATGCAGATAAAAGCCAATGCAGATCGCAACTGCAGATAGGGAGAAAGGCTCAAGACACAGTGTGCCTTTGGACTGAGGAAAAAGAAAAGGACTCGGGTCCAGACTGCTTGAGCATGTCAAGGGATTGTCTTTGAAACTACAAAACCAGAAATGAAAGCGCTGCGTTTTTATTTGATTTGATCAAAGAGACTAGAGGAGAGGTGGGGGGGGGGGG
>VYZU01052336.1:18879-32764 GCA_013401355.1 Ceyx cyanopectus
TGTGATGCTGCTCCACCAAGCTGACTGTGGGACACCAGCAAACCACAGGATGCAAAGGGACAAAACTAGAATTCTCCTCGGACGGAGCATCCGCTCCGGAACATGCTCAGCACCAGGATGGGGCTCTGCAGAAGTACAGATCACACTGCAGGTAGCTGCCTTGCAGATCCCAAAGAGGAGAAACAGAGCCATGTGGCTGCCACACTCCCTAAGAGAAAGGAGTTTCAATACCTGCTGGAGAGGCTGTGTGCTGGTGGGGAATTCTGAACTGCGGCTGAACCGTTTAGATCGCCTCTGGGCCGGAATGATCCAGGTCTTTGCCTTTCACTAAAAATTAAGCAGAAGTCATTTTAACAAGGAAGGCAGACAACAAACTCACAGAGGAGATCAAAAATCTCACCAGATGTTTATTTAAAATGAAATTCAGAAGCCAGTACAAACCAGATTTTAAACAGCAAATAATCCCTACCATAATTAGCATGAGAAAAAACAGGAAAAGGGTTCCATCCTGCCTCTCTGAAACTCTCCAGGAATGTGCAGCGTTAGATTTTGCTCCTAGACTCTTCAGATGAGAACTTGATATATGAACAGACCCACACTTCAATCTGATGGCTGTTAAGCCTGTTTCTCCCCTGGGCTACATGCTTTAGTGGATGCTCAACACACACATAGAGGGGCACATCACAGGAAGGCTTTGACTTCCCTCACCAAGACTATGCAGAATTATGGATTGAAAAGTGTCCAAAAACGTCAGACCTAAATCTTAAAACATCTTCTCATGTTGCTACTTCCTTGGATGCCTCCTGATTGTTCAAGAGCAGAATATTCAGGTATCAATCTAAGTAGTTTGGGTGTTATGCTGACAATGTCTCTGGAGAGAGGAAGAGAAGACAGATTTCCAATAGCTCAGACAGTGCTCTGTAAAAGCTGCTACATATCAAGAGAGATAAATAAAGATGGAAAGTAACAAGCCAGAGAACTTTTACCAAGGTCACGTCAGGATGCTGAGCAGGACCCATCTGCAGGGGAAGGTTTAGACGCCGATTTCACTACATATATCCATTTGCTTATTGGCAACAACAGTCCTCATTAAACCAAACTGGTTCTAACCAAGAAAGAAAGAAGGACATTGGGAAGACGATATTAGCTAGCAAATAGAAAAGGAAAACCAAGAGAGCCAGGCCTGGATCAGTGCCCTCTGCAGCAAAACACAGTCCCACAGCACGTGCAGAGCCCCTGCTTGCCTCAGGAACAGGCAACGCTGGCTACCCCAGCCAAAAGGATGGACAACTCTGCTCCACCCAGTACTAATGGCTCAGAGAGGAAATTCTGGGCATGAGCAGAACTGAGATGCCATCAGGAAGAGGAGCCTTTATGACTTTGCTGCTACACAGGGTCACTTACAGGTGGCAGTTTCCCCTTGCTCTAAAATCAGGACTGTGGACACAGGGCAGGTCCCTGCAGACAGACCATGCCACTGAGAAAAAGCCCTGGCCCTCCAACACTACAGCAGTTGCTGCTGTGCCCTTAACAAGAGCGTTTCTTGCCCGTTTCAGCGATGTGAAAGACATGCTGGGCAAAATTTCAAGCTATGACAAAGTGATCTTATCAGTTCTGTGCTGTTCTCGCTACACAAGCCCCTGATTCAGCAGCATGTAATAAAATCTTCATTTGCATGAAAAGCACTCTCTGATCACAAAGTCTTCTGTTCAACAGTCCTCTCCCCATTTACAGCACAAGATGCCAGCACCACCATCATTTTGCTGGTGACTAAGGTGGAATATTTTATTTATGCTTGATTTGGAGAGGCTCTCAACATTTCAATACAAATGCTTTCTAAAACTCTGGAGAACACACCCGAACTCGGGCACGCCCTGAGCTTTCACCTGCATTTTTAACAACCCTGCCACGTGAAGGGCATTTCAATATCAGCACATGGTGACCATAAACAGTTCTAAAATGTCTGTAGCATTCAACAAGTCCAGTCTTTTCCAGTTTGCATTTACAGTGTTCGGTGTCATGACACGGAGCACTCACAGAGGATCTATTTCAAAGGAAAAGAAGGTGTAGCCCTGCAAAGAACAATGCTCTGGCTGCAGTAAGATTAATCGCTGTCATGGGAGACCAATCAAAACAAGGATCTGGTTATCTTTCTTTACAAAGAGACTGTTAAAGCTTAACTATGTTAGGAAACTTTTTCCTTTGGACTAAATCATGAGCCTAACGTATGTGGGCCACACACATACCAGCATGTGCAATTAACCATCTCTCTCCTGATGCTGTGGGAGAAAAGTCCACTGCTTGAAGCCTTCATGCAACCACCCTGTGCCCTCTCCCAATCAGAGATCTCTTACCAAGACCAATCTCATCTCCCTGCCCCAGGTAACACCACCTCCCAGTTCCAAATGTTTGCCAGAGTTACCCACACCCTATGTGTACATCCTGAAATCCCATCAGGCTCCGAGCAAACTCCAAGCAGAATTACCTTTCATCACGTCAGCGGTGCTGTCCCCATTTAGAAACATTTCCTTCCACATGCATCCAGTGCCAAAGGTTCTGATGTGTGCAGTGCTGATCCAGGAATGGTGCTCGTGATGCTGCTGCCTCCTGTCTACCACCCAACATCTCATCTAGCGCGTGGCCACGCAGCGATGGCCCTGTGACAACAGGCACTTGAAATTGGGCAGCTCAGCAACACATGTACACTGAATTTTTGAACAAGCTATTCTAAGCTGCTTTGCTTGCAATTTCTGGCCTGTACAGTTTGAAAGCACACGGTTCTGGCCCTCACAAAGAGCAGACCTGTAAATGACATCTTGAGGATTAAGCTGATTGAGATGCAATTTGCCTAGCAACCATTCATTAAGCAGAGTTCAGAAACAGGCCAGCAATCTATTCCACCTCCTTATCTGAGCAGTAAACAGATAACAGTCTCTACTGTGTCCTCTATCCTCCAGTTCAGACACATTGTAAACAGATTTTTCAGAAGTTTAAACTCCTACGGTAAATTTCTGAGAACAATCCTGCTCTCCAGACAGGAGGGGTTTGGTCTCACCAAGCCTTACGAGCACTGAGCAGCTCTAGAACCAGGGTAATGCAGCTGGAATGGTGAATGCAGCTGCAGTTCCTCCACCTCCAAGATTTTCTCACGTCAAGCACAAGAGCCCAACATTAAAAAAAATAATAATCATAATCACACAAGTATTTGCCATCACTATATTGAACACTGGAAAAAAAAAGCCAAAACAAACCAAAAAACCACCAAAAACAAACTCAAAAATCTTATTCCCTTCCTCATGCTTCTGGAGGGCATTGACTGGCACTTCCAAAGTCTTTGACAGAGGTTCCTCCCTTCAGAGAAGAGCATGAAAGTCACATCCTCCCTCCCATTAAGCACTTCTTCCTCATCAAGTAAGCAAGACGACGTAAATGTCATCAGGGAAAATCAAACCAGCTAGTTGAGCTTGAAGAATTTAGCAAAAAAAAAAGATTAAGGGAAATCATGATTTTGCATAATTGTTTCTCGGCGAGAAACATCCAATAATATCCCGTTCTGCTCCAAAATTAAACAACAAAGATTAGCAGGGACATATTTAAGACTATATACCTGAATGGTTTTTCCTTTGGTGTACAGTTCTTCTGGGAAATCACTGTGATATACAGCATGCTATTCCAATTAAATATGCAAGAAAGAAGAATTAAACTGACTATGAATAATTAATACCCTATAATACTACTTCATAAGGAAAGTCTGGCTGAATATTCCCACAGACGGGAGGTACCCAAACACGAGGCACAATCAGAGCTGGCAGCTTTACTTTGAGGATGGAGCCTGAAACTCCAAGTGACTACATGGCTGCTGCTCACCCCAAGAGGTGCCAACCACCCTTCCCTGCCTTCTCCTGCACTCTGCCCAGTGAGCTCCAGGAAAGCTGGGAGAAATGCAGGGTAGCAACAGTCACTGCACTGCTCACCTACCCCTCGGAGGTAACAGGCATCCCAAACACTTCCTCTTGAAAAGTATAAAGCCATTATCTGGCTTCCCAGTAGAGAGAATAAAGCAGCTATGATGCAACAGTTACCTTACGTGATAAGATCGGGCTAAGCTTGTGAGAAAAAACAATTAAAAAGGTTTGCAACAGCTAAGGAATGCAGCTTACTTTCCCAGGATCTATCTTAACGAGACAGATACCATCAAGTCACAGAGCAGACCTTCCTGTTTCATGTTGACTGTTTTAGAGGCTGCAGAACATCAACCCCAGCAAAACCACAGTCGGGTGCCTGGGTACAAACTCTCCACCTCCAGCACGACTCTCCTTTATAAGCTCCTAGTGAAAATGGCAATTAAAACCCTCCACTAGAAGCCTTAAAACGCTTAACTTTGTCTTTCCCAAAGTCCTCCCAAAATTGGTTTTCAGCTCTTGGTGTCACCAAGAGACTGCTCAGGTGAGCTCTGTGCTGACACTGCACTCAGTCAACTGGGAAGCCCCAGTTACCCCAGTTCATCCAAGCAGCTCAGCCCAGGACTAACACCCCACTGCAGAGTGCTGCTTTCACAGACACATCTGAAATCCAACCAGGACTTGGTGGCACCAAGACCCCTGCCCCCCCCTCCAGCTCAAAGCCCCACACTGCTCCAGCTGCCAGCCCTGCCACCAGGGGCTCATGCAGCATCCACTGCTCTTCTCAGCAAACACAAACTAGGGGTCTTCCTGCACACAGGCAAAGTCATGTTGGAAGCATACTGGCTTAATATGAATTTTCCATTAAAAATGAATAGGACTAACTGAAGCTGGTGAGCTGGCGGGCACCAGGATGGGTGTTTTGCTGAGGCACTTGCTGCCCAGAGGAGCAGGATGGGTTGCAGTGTTTCTGCAGGATGGTGGCCACGGGGTCCACGTGTCAGCAGGATGGGTGGCAGGGGACTCTTCCTCACATTCCCAGCAGGATCCAGTGTTCTGCACCACTCTGGCTCATCCCCCTGGTCAGAAACTGACGGGGAAGGTGGAAACAGTAAAGAGGCCATCCTGGTGCAAACCTTGGGTGTCTTCTCAGAGAGATCAGTCTTCTGGGCACTGGCTCTGACCTGCACGTGCCCCTTTCTCACTGCCAGAATTAATCCCCTCTCCAATAAGCATCCTGCAAATACCCAGAGTTTACATAAGCTGAGTTTAACCTTCAGTCCTTATTAACGTTAACAGAATGGGAAAAAATTAACCACGGTGCAACAAAAAACTCTGCATCTGCATTTCTAATTATACAGTGAAACACACCATGTGGCAGTATTTCCAAGCACCTTGCTGGGAATAAAATAGCCAATGGACTGTGGCTTCCATTTGGAGTGGCTGCAAAAGCAACTGGCATTGAGGTCATCAGCACTAAGGGAGCAGGACAGGAGAATTCAGGAGAATTAAGTGATGTATGGAAATGATGATAACAAAAAATGTTAATAATTAGAAAAACAGTCACCTTTGAAATTTGAAATTTCATGATGTCTCCTACTTTTTAATGGCTTAGCCTACTTTCTCCAACCTAATTTGCATGATCAAAACAGGCCTCCTGCCAGGAAGCATTAAAATGGCAGCCCCCCATTGAGACAAAACTCCCTTCCCCATACAAGAATGAAGGACTAATAACTATTCCCCAAAACATTTTAATCCATTAATGTTGTTTAGTAAACATTTATTTAGAATTACTGCAGCTATCAGAATGTTGGGGTTTTTTTTATCACGCTCCACTAAAGCGTTTTATAAAAGCCTTTGATGGAGGAGCCAGTGCCCCCACCAACACTTGTACCAGCTCCAACCCACTCCACAAAGCCAAGCACCCTCCTGCTCCTGCTCTGCACCACTCCAAACGTTTTCCATCCCAAAACCCCAAAGCATTTCCCAATACCAACCAAATAATTCTCTTCAAGGTGCCGGGCTGGTGGTGCATCACCCCAAGATGCTAAGAGCAGAGTACAACCAACCTCCCTGACCTCTACACATTCTATATGCTGAAAACCCCTTCTGACAGCAGCATAAATCCCAATATTACTGATGTACTGCAGATTTGGATTCTGGTACAAACACACTGCGCTTTATACCAATTTATCTGAGCTATGTGTTATCCTTTTCGTGCCATCTGCACAAAAAAAAACCAGAGTTTTATCTAAGCACTGGAAACTAAAATAAATTATTTTCTCCATATCTGTGATCGTAGCGGAGACAGACGCCACAAACCCGAGAGCTGGCTGGTGCTGGTGCAGCCTTGTCTACTTAGAAATGAAATTAGACCCGCTTCAAGACGATTTATTTTTCATAAAAAACAAGGCAAAGCAGACCCTATATTGAAATAGTCTCAGCCAGCACCCTCCCAGCCCGGAGAAGATATAACATATGGTGTTAAATTGTCCAGCTAGAAGAGGGGTTGGCATTGTCATTTCCACTAATAAGAAAGGCCACAATCAAGGGATACGTTTTAATTGTCACATGTAATGAAACATTATCAACTCACTCTGATTTTATTGCTAACACAACCCAGGGCTGTCAGGCTCTGCAGGGTGTTTTCTTGTACCAGCAGCTTGTCCACATTTTTCTCCCCAGCCCCACTCAACAAATGATCCATCTCTGCCCACCCTGCTCAATGTTCTTCCTCTAAGCATCCCCCTCACAGCAATTAGTGCATTTTGATACTGGAAATTCAACTTTACAAACACTGATCCCTCAAGACAGGACAGCCCAGGACTTGCAAAACATGAATCCCAGAAGACCCACAGTTTCTATCTCTAAAACTCACCAGTAAATAAATTATATTCTCCTAAAGTGTTGCAAACAAGAGAAATTAATTTCTGCTGGCTGAGTACATTAGCCACACACATTAGCTGTGGCTAAAGGTTCATAGAGGATCACTGAAAACACCAAAACTCATTAGATATATTAAATATAGAGTAACTTCTAGCATCTGAACTCACTGCCAAGAGATTGCAATGGATTTTATTTGGCAAGTCAAGCCACCTAAAGCACAGATTATAAAAAACAAACACTAACCATTTTTAGATCCAACTTTCCCCCACAGACTGAGTTTTATGCACTTTCACTGGAAATGTTACATCAGGCTAAAAAATCAGATTTAATTAGCTCTTAAATAACTGAACAGCCACTTTAATTTTATTTCAATAGCAATAATTCATAACTCCAGCAGCTGAAATTCCAACACAGAATGACAAGTAAATAGAGCAGAACACACTGCACCAGAGCATGAACACCACACGCTGAAAGGTGATTTTTTTTCCCCTCTCAATTTTCAATGTGTTGCCATTTTATAGACACCACAAAGCCACAGCCACATAAATACTTAAGAGGTAAAAAAATCTGCCAACCCTGGGATGCTACAGAGTTTATCAGCAGGAACTGCTCAACAAAGGCCAAGGGAGGAAATGATCCTCGCCCAACTGGAACTGCTGGGAGAACGGCTGGGATGTTAACTGGGGATGCAATTTCCCTCACGTACACTAGATGGAAGTGTGTAAAATCGGAATTCTTTCCTGCCTCGACTTAAATGTAAGTGGTTGGAGCCTTATGTGTCCTACTGTCACATTTTGAGAAGCCTTCTTTTGGTTGCTCACTGGCAGCTTCACTCATTGATCATCTGTAAGTAAAAAGATGCCCTGAAATATTAAACTAAGCTGTGTTGGAAATGAGTGGTAAATACGAGAGGACAGACATCAGAAATATTAAATACATTATTCAGGCTAATTTCTAAAGTGCATGCATTCCATTTCTAGAGTATTTAAATAATAATAATAGTAATCACTAATTAGATCCTTCAGAGAAACTAAAGTTCCATTTTTCAAACGTTTGGGCTATTTTAACAAATAATTCTAAAAATCCCACCTTGTCAGTGAATAGAAATGGAACAGAAAAGGTACAAAAGGTTTCATAAGTGCTGTTGTGGTTTTGTTTGGAAAAAAAACCCACCTAGGTGTCTAGAAAACACAGGGAGAGGTATGGGGAGAAAGAGCAACGTGGAGTCCTACAGAACCAGCTCAACACAGATCAGAGCAGCAAAACTGAACGGGATGAAATTACACACAAATCTTCTGGAAATGATCTTAAAAGTGACTTATTCCAAAACAAGCCATTTATAAATTTAAACACTGAAGAGTGCACAGGAAAACTGAAAAAAAATATAAATAAATCAGGCCATGTTGTGACCAGGAAAAAGGCACTGGAAGAACTGTTTTCCCCTTGCCTGCTCTGGCCTTTTCATGTATTGATTTTCCTCCACCCTCATTCACAAATGCTCAGCATAGTTGTGAACAATTTAGAGTAAGAGGCTGCATGAATTACCAGCTCCAGCAACACATCACCCTTCTAGGCAAAGGCTTCTCTGGAGCTGAAGAAAAAACCCAACCCAATATCAGATCAAGATTATGAACTAGAAGAAAAGGGCTAGAAAACACCTGACTTTCCTTGTTCTCAGTGAAGCCAAAGCTCAGGACACAGGAGACAAAAGAACAAGAAGAAAACCGGTGACAGAAGATGAGCTAAGAACACCACCACACACTAGCAGGCACGATGGGCTCTCTTTCCAGATGTTAGAAGCATTATGTTTTTTCATTCCAGATTTAAAAAGAGATGAGCTGAGAAGGAAGTTTCCATTGGAGAGTGGCAGTATCTGCTCATACAATCAATCCTATTTCCATCCAACAGAATTCCAACCACACACACACACAGGGTACTGGCTCAAGACAACCCTACACTGGTTTTCTCACAGCGTTGTGTGTGCAGGAGCTACAGAGAGGAACGAGCTGGGGGGCCACACAACTGCCCCAGGAAAGGGCAGGGCTGTGAAAGGCAGGTCCTCTCCCAGCACTCACCACCACAAAGGCAGGAGGGAGGCAGAGGAAGAGCAGGATACAGCAGAGGATACACCGGGGCCGGAAACACTGGAAGAATCCACAGTGCTGCTCAACAGACCCGGGCAACATTTGACCAAGTTAAAACACATATGATTTTTTTTTTTCTTCCCACTTTCTCTCCCACTGCCCCATGCTATCCCTGTAGCATCAAGTCATCTTTGCCAGGAGCCCCCCACCCACCCCAGGGCAAGAAATCACCCGGGATGCCTCCGCGGGGCTCCCAACTTAGCAGCACAGCCTGAGACAGGGAGACTCTGAGTGCCAAAGTGAAATTACAGAAAACAACTGGATGCCAGGTCCCCTCTGAATAGCAAAGCATGTTCTTCCACCTATCTCCAGTCACTTACGTGGCTCCCAAATTAGAAACAATCAGAATCCTGCTGGAAACAATATACAGCACCTTAATTGGGTTGGCTGAGCTACGGACGTCAGCAACGCATCACTTGGTCGATTATTTTTTAACCTTTTTTTTTTTTCTTAATACTAAAAATAGTTTCACTTTCATGGTTCACCTTTTCTGCATCACGTTACTAGAGACATAGTAAGAAATTAAAAAACCTTCTCGCTCATTGGACACCCAAGATGCTACAGAGCCCACTCCTGCTGGAGGCAAGATCTGTCACCTCATCCAGATGTATTTTACTGAAAGGTTTGTCTCAAATGCATTGCATTTACCAAAAACCTGCTTTCTAACACATTTTCCCAGAGCAAATCCATCTATTTAAAAGCCTGGAGCAGTTACTGCTAAATACATCAATAACCCAGACGTTCACACTCAACTGCTCCACACGTTCCCTGCACAGACCCGGCAACTCCGGAGAGCTGAGATCAAAAATCTCTCCCAGTTTCCACACCAGTTTCCACCCTGCTCTCCCCTACCAAAGCCAATCTGCAGCCAAACTACACCCTTGTGAAATTATTCCAGTAAAACATCGCCCATTTCTTCACAAACCCTGGAAACTTGGGACTCATCTTCAAAGGAGGAACAAACAAGCAATGGGAATAAGCAAACGGAGCACAACGGGGGGATAATTACACCACCAAACAGAAAAGCACTGGAGAGGTATGAAGAGACACCCCAAAACATCCTGAATTAAGGAAAAGAGCTCCACAGGGTGTGTGAAGCCATGTCAGCCACGGGCCTGAGTCGTCGTCGTCATCATTTTTTTAATGCTCATTTAAATCAGATTATTAAATGATGGAAACCAGCAGCCAATGAACACAACCAGTCTGTCAGCTCCAGGTGTAGGCAAGATCAAGTGATGCCTGTTTGGATAGTAAGCTCAGCTTTTCAGGAATCCAACCCATTGGAAAAACCATCTTTTAAACACATCTCTTTGGGATGTCAGTCAGCAGGGCAGCTTTTCAGGAGCTCTGCTCCTCCAGCAGCTGAATCAGTATTTAGAAAGTAATTTTTTGGTTTAGAAAGAAAAAAAAAAAGATGAATGGGGTGACAAGCTCCTGTTAGCATTCATATTCAAACTACGCTCTGCAATTAGAAGAAAAGGCTGTTATGGTTAAGATTTTAATAGGAGTCACAAAATACAATGGGGAAAATGGGAATGTGGTGTACCACATAAGGCATAAAGAATGAAATTTTTCACTTCTCAGAAAACATTTAAAAAGCAGAAAAGAGATGGAGAAAACTGGGAAGCCTCATCTGCAGGAGCATCTTATCCCACACACAGCCTCAAAGGAGGCAGCAGGCTCTGGTCACAGTTGGCAACATGACAGAGTGACCTGTTACCCAGCTGCTGGCTGTGGGATCAGTGAACTCCATGTTCTTCAAGCAGTTATTTCAAAGTTCTTGATCACCTGATAAATAAATCAGGTAAGGCAGGTTGCAGCTACGTTCTCAGTGGTGTATGTAATAATTCCACAGATCCAGAATGCTGGAAGTTACCAAGCTTTAGACAAATACAGAACGGATGTTACTTCACCTCCCAGCTTCATAAATCAGTAACTCCCCTCCCCATCACCTCACTGGAGACAGAGCCTGTAACGTGTAGGATACACAACATTCCACTGATGGAGGCTCTGGGGTGAGGGCAGTCTGGGCAACCCCCACCCCTCCTCCTCCTCCTCTCCCCACCTCCACGTGCAAGCTGAGGTCAAAACCAAAGAATGAAGATGACTGGACAAACCAAGGTGAAAAAGAAAAGCACTGCACTGGAGAGGAACCGCCTACAGAGTTTTCTATCCCACGTCCAGGCATTTCAGGGAGTGCAGGTGAGGACACCAGCAAGGCTCCTGTGCAAAGCCTGCATTTCTGGGAAATACAGACACTTCAGTCCCTGACAAAAATCCTCACGTCGCCTCTTGATCTGCTAACAGCTCCCAAAAGCAAACGTAGATATGAAAGCTTATCTACCAGAGGACAACTTGAAACAAATACAAATAAGACTTAAACGAAGGCAAATATCCAAGTTACAGCCAACATAAGGGCTCCTTAATTTTACATTTGGAGAGGGAAAAAAAAATAAATCATCATACTACATGGACATTCTCCAACGTATTTTTGAACGTTATTAACAGAAATAGCACCCCAGGTTGTGCTCAAGCAGAAAAAAAGTGTGAATCTGCTTGCAATGTGGAGTGAGAGGGGGATCAAAAAAATGCCATCTTATTAGATGGTATTTATTTGGTGCTAATCGCATTATTTATTCAACTGAGAAGTTCACAACGTGACAGAGGGGGAACCACAAGTAAGGTCACTACTTAATGTCAGTATCAAAGCTGATCCTTAACAGAATTTAAGCACCTGTTTTTCCTTTTATCTCAGCACAAAATGAGACTATTTTTTTTTTCTTTTCTTTACACTTCAAAAGACATGTAACACAACAAAATATATGCGAAGCATGAAGGAACAGAGAGCATGCCAGCATCTTTCAGCAATCATCTTTTCCTTGTCATCCATTATGTCAGATTTATCTATTTTTGCTTAATCCTTGTTCCAGCAACACACATCCTTCCTCTCTCTAGACTATCAAGCTGCTTGGGCTTGAACTCAATATGGCTTCTTAATATAGTTGAGAAACACCGCAAATATTTGAAGCAATGCTTGTAAATTACAGGCTATTCATCCACCCAGCTCCCAGCACCAGCTCAACCTGTGATGACTCCTCCAGAAAAGGGTCAATCTCAGATTTCTTCACTTCGGAAATTCTACCCAACTCTGCGTGGTGTAAATATATATTTTTTTTTAATATACAGCTTTTATTTTATGGAAGAATAAGAATAGATGCTGTTTCTACTGCAAATCTTACCCTCCGTTTCTTTTTCTGACACTTGCTTTTGATCCAAACCTTCCTCAACTAAAAATCCCTGGTGGGTTAATCCACCACCGTTTGCTTTCTGTTCTCATTGCTTTCCCCCCCCCCAGAGCTTTTGGACTCTCTGGACCAACTCTACAAGACACCAGACCCACCTGAAAACTCTCCCACCCTTCACCCCATACCCCGAGGCTGATGTCTGGGCGAGCCTCCTCTCTCCACCTCTGCCACATGCTTCAGCAGCATCTTTCCCTGCTGCTTTATCTATTTACTTAAATGAACAGACTCCTAAGAACTTTAGATGCAAAAAGACTGCATCAGAAATGCAGGAGCTGAAAGGGAAGAGCCACTCTCATCACTAAATCCCCCGGCTGCCGACGCAGCCATCGTGGAATTTTCTCAGTCGGCTGCTGAATCAGACGAAGTTTCTACAGCACACACACACACAAAAAAAATTAAAAAAATCACGAAGCTCGACACATCCAGCAGGGTTTATTCAATCCCAAAGTCCTCACCGCTGCTCCAGCACAAATGACATCACTCGGGAACCCAACCTCACCTCCCCAGAGCCGCGCAGCCACCGGCGCAACAAAAGAACCCGGGTTGTGCAGGGAAAGAGGTAAAAGGGTCGTTGCCAAAAGGAAAAGTTTTCCAAATAAAGTTTTCCTGAGATGCTGTGATTAAAATAAAAAGGATTCTTAGGACTGCCAGCGAGCACAATGAATGACTGCTGAACTCACTACCCCGGCACCTGCAATTCATCCTAAAACTTGCACCCGGCAATGAAGAGGCGACAGCAGGAGGATAAAAGCCTCGCAGGTGCTGCTCTGGGAGGATCATCTGCTGCGTACCCAAAAGCACCGGAGACACTTGGCTCGCAGGGGTGGACTGAGCACAGGGGACTCAAGCTCTGCAGTTTTCTTCAGGCTCGTCTGAAAACGCTTGAGAAAACGCTCGGCAGGAGATAAGAACGACGCGTGGTTTATTAACGATCCCTCGATGCAAAAAAGGCAACACTTTTCTCGCGGAAAGAGTAACACAAAGGATCTGCACACATCGCAACCGCAATTTCCCACACCCCCCCTTTTCCCTCCAGGCATTGCTCTGTCGCGACGGATGACGTACGATCGCGATTCCCGCCGTGTATTTGATATCGAGGGAAAGGAACTGTAAAGCTCCGGGTGCCTGGGGGGGCAGAGGGGCCTAAACGAGCTGCCTGCTCCCCACAAGGACGAGCCGGGGAGCTACGGTCCGACGGGAGGAGGCCCCCCGACACACACCGGGAGAGGCGGGTGGGCCGGGGCCGCTCCCGGGAGACGGCTGAGGGACGGGACGTGGGGGACACGGAGCCGCCGTCCCTCAGCCGCCTCCCGGCAGCGGCCCCGCAGCGCTGTCGCGACAGAGGGAATGTCGCGACAGCGGCCATCCTCCACGCTGCCTCAGAGGATGAAGATGGGGGCGAGGGAACACCCGAGAAGGACAATGGTGGGGGGGGGGAGGGGGGGGGTGGATGTGGGCCGCCGCCACCGCCGGTCCCGCCGCCCTAGCGTGAGGACGGAAGCGGCGGCACCCAGCTCGTTCACCTCACCCGCTCTCTCTCCTCCCCGTACTTACTCTCGGTGCCCTTGCCCGGGCCTCATGGCGCCGCCGCCGCTGTGCCCGTGCCGGCCCCGCCGCCAACGCCGCCGTTGCCGCCGCCCCGCCACTC
>VYZU01052338.1:2799-28948 GCA_013401355.1 Ceyx cyanopectus
TACTTTTCACTACCAGATCCAAAAGCTGTTTCCCTGATGACAGCAAAGGTAAGAACTGCAAAAGTATCTCCTGCTTCTTTTATACTTTACCTTGTTTACATTTTAATTGAGGCATTCTTTAATTAACGGTGCAATATTCTTTTTTTTTTTTTCCAGTTAAGCACTTCCTTTGTACTAGAAACATTTATTCATTCAAAGGAAAAGGTACTCTATTTACTTGTAAATTCTCCCTAAGTGCATGAAAGTAGTGAAAAGTATTGGCAGTGCTTTTGCATTTGCAAAGTGGCATTTAGCAGTGCAGTAGGTACCATACCTGATAGAGAGTTCATGGCTAAGGCATTTATGGTAAACACTGTACAAGGGAAATAAATGAGGGTTCTGGTGTTAGCTCACTTTGCCTCAGCAATTCATCAGGAACAAAAGATCCTGGAATCTTTTAATTTGCAAATTCCTGGTGGATTTTGAACTTAAGCCCTTGTTAAAGCCCAATGTAGAGGGGAGGGGTGGTCACAGCAGAGTCAAGCTNATAAGAACATATCAATAGTTTGAACAAGAAATGAATTGTCAGCAGCCTCTCTGCAAATGTCCTGAAGTAGTTTGCTTGCACATTTATCTCACACTGTCATTAACCAGGCTGTTAAAAAGCTGGTAATTAATGGGTTTACTTTCTTCTTGACAGACTAAAACTTACGATTCCGTTACTGATAAATTTATGGACTTCTCCTTTGAAAAGGTATTTCTCTTTCAAACACTTGATATGTTCTTATGTTTCTACTTTTGTGATTTATCTCTCAAAGCAAAAATTATACAGATGTTTTTTTCTTCAAGACACACAGTGCTTACATGCTGTTTTATAAACGGATGGAGCCAGAGGAGGAAAATGGCAAAGACTACAAATTTGATGTTTCATCAGAATTGCTGGAGGTACAAGTTAATTTGTTTTAACACTGATTTGAAAATATCTTAGGAAATCCTATACCAATCAGCAATCTGAATAAACACAGGCAAGCAAATAGAATGTAAATGAATGAGAGCATTTCCCTAGGGATGTTAGGATGCTGGATCCCCTGTGAGGGATTCTGCTCCCTTTTTACCACCTGAACAGCCAGCTGCCCTGCTCACTCTACCCACATGTATTGCTTTATCATCTGCCACTTATGAGGTTCTGAACTTTAAAATCCTCTTCATCCCTAACCAGCAAAATCAGATTGTGCTTTTTATCCTTCTCAGTTTTAATAATAAGAATAGATGTTATCAGAGTTAAATCTTTTCAACTATTTTAAAGGTGAAAAACACTATAAGCAGATTTGTTCAAAACCATCATTTTGGCAAGAGGAACAGGGGCACCTGGCATGAAATCCTGTTCTAGATAATAATGGAGAGTCAAATCTCACACTTAAAGAATTTATCGAAAGTTCACAGAGCTCATCAGGCTTTGGGTCAGAACCTCAGCCTTTAGATGCACCCAGCTGGGCTGCTGGAGAGTCTGACTGCTCTCAGTGAGTGTAGAAAGATTGGTAGGTTTTTAAGTTACTACACCACTGCAAACATCAAAATACCATCTTAAACTCTGCTCCATTTTCTAACATGTTGGATGAGTTCACAAAATTTCAGCCTAAAGATACAAGTTGTAAAAATGAGATCACAGAAGGAGGAGAAAATTCTCAGCTGTGCTCTGCAAAAACGACTATTCAATAAAACGACTTTGAAGCAATTCTTTAAAATAAAGAAAATCTATCCAGATACAATTTTTCATTATAAAAGTTTTGCTTCTCCTAGCCATGGCAAGCGTTGAAATAATCTTAAAAGTCATGCTTATGTAGTGAAATAAACAGCTTTCTTGTATCTGATGTTAGCATTTTTTCTTCAGTGGATATGGCATGATAACATGCAGTTTCTTCAAGACAAGAACATTTTTGAACATACATATTTTGGGTAAGTTTTTCTTAAAAAATGTAATATTAATGCTTCTTTTCTTCTTGCAGATTTTCATTATTTATTTTAATTAACAAATAAAATTACTGACTCTAGGTTTATGTGGCAGTTGTGTAGTAGCATCCCAAGCACACTACCAGATCCAAAAGCTGTTTCCCTGATGACAGCAAAGGTAAGAACTGCAAAAGTATCTCCTGCTTCTTTTATACTTTACCTTGTTTACATTTTAATTGAGGCATTCTTTAATTAACGGTGCAATATTCTTTTTTTTTTTTTCCAGTTAAGCACTTCCTTTGTACTAGAAACATTTATTCATTCAAAGGAAAAGGTACTCTATTTACTTGTAAATTCTCCCTAAGTGCATGAAAGTAGTGAAAAGTATTGGCAGTGCTTTTGCATTTGCAAAGTGGCATTTAGCAGTGCAGTAGGTACCATACCTGATAGAGAGTTCATGGCTAAGGCATTTATGGTAAACACTGTACAAGGGAAATAAATGAGGGTTCTGGTGTTAGCTCACTTTGCCTCAGCAATTCATCAGGAACAAAAGATCCTGGAATCTTTTAATTTGCAAATTCCTGGTGGATTTTGAACTTAAGCCCTTGTTAAAGCCCAATGTAGAGGGGAGGGGTGGTCACAGCAGAGTCAAGCTCATGAATTTTTAAGTTCCAAGTCCTAGTATGAAAAATAAGAGAATTTTATTCTGGCAGAGCCATCTTTATGCTCAGTAAGGTTTTACTTCTTCCTCATCTAATGTAGTATATTACTACTAATTGTAGATTGTCTGGGATTAGTAGGAATATGAACTGATGGGTAACTGGCCATGTAATCCCAATGTGTAGGTGCTTTTGTTTCACTGTATGTACTCTTTTGTGTAGGTACAACATAGTACAAGTTTATAAACCACTTAGAGTTTATAACTATATTCTTAAGAGTCAGTGTTCTGACTGTTTAGAAATCTTAAAGTTGCAATCTATTCTTTGAAGTTATAGTTTTCTCTGTATTTCTTTTTACAGCCTACAATGCTTCAGTGGATTGAACTGTTAACAAAACAGTTTAATAACAGTCAGGCAGCTTGTGAAGTAAGTGACTTAGGAACTCAGCAAAGTACAAACCAACTTTCTATATATTGTTTAACTTTCCTGGAGGTTCGTATCCCTGGAATATTTTGGACTATGAACTACTGTATTTGGCATATTTGTGCACTGTGAGATGAAATTCATCCTCTGAATACTGCAGATTCTGGCAAATGACTTGACTTTTCTTTTCAGAAGCCTGTGGTGAGACCAAAGGGCAAAACCAGTTTATCCCTAGAATAGAAGACAGGCAGTATCACAGCCTCTTTATTTGATTATTGCACGTGGATTTGTGTCATCAAGAGGTGTTTAAATGAAATTGCACAGAAGAACTGGGAAGACAGATTAATGTTTAAGGACTAGAATGGCAGGGATGGGAGTGGAATCCAGGGGAAGAGGGCAGGGAGGTAAAAGGCTGTGGTGCAGTGAAAAAGCTTAGAATGGCAAAGAAAACAGCTAATGTTAAACCTGACTGAAAATTCATATAGTGCCTTGCTTGTGAAGCTGAGGGTCTTGTACCCAATGTGTAGGAAGACTGAAAAGTCACAGGAGGAGGAGAAGAAAAAATGGAGGAGTGCTTTTTATATAAAACATATATATATAATTTCTCAGGGGACTGAGAAACTGTAGAATTCACCATGGTGTTGGTGCAAACAATGTTGAGATACTGAAGGAAAGGTTAGGATAGACTTTCTGTGATAGTTTGAATGTACAGGGACCCCAATACATATTGTGTCCTGTGTTACACCTTGTTCAGTACAAAAGAATTACAGTCATTATTCTATTATTAATTGCTTCTAGGTTGTTGAATTGTTATGTAATATTCAGTATTTGAATGATACTGTTTTGTTAGTATCGTGTAGTCCTAAGATGCTTAAAATGAGTGCAGACATTTTATATTAAAGTATATTTATATTAAAGTAAAAGATACTCATGTACCTTAAAAATAAAAGGTTCAACCTGGATTATTTAATTTAAACTGTCTTTGCTTAAAATTCATGGAGTCAGAATGCTTAGCTCCATTATTTCCTGACTCTAACTTTGAATTAACCTGTCCCTGTTGTATGAGATTCTTTGGTTTATGCTTCATTGGCAGCCTGGTTTTTACCTCATGTCACTTTTCAGGATAAGTGTGTCCTTCCACAGACTTTAATGGCATGCAGAGCCCAGGAATGAGAAGACACTAGCTATAAATTTACATGGATGTTTATTGTTACTGATCTTTATTCCTTTCTTGTCATGCCCAGAAGACATTTAGATTTCCCCTGGATTAATACTTGCTTATTCCTTAATAATAGTAACATCAATTTCTCTTCAGACTTTAATGTCATGCAAAAAGAAGATTGGACTAGAACAAGTTTGGAACAAAACTAACCAAGTATGTATCTTCTGCAGTGGTTTTTGGATCGTATGGCTGATGATGATTGGTGGCCAATGCAGATTCTAATAAAGTGTCCCAATCAGATTGTGAGACAGGTAAGAAAAAAAGTTCCTTTCAAAGTCAAGTAGCTACTTGACCCATGACAAGAAATGGAAAATTACTCTGGTCCATGCAATGATTATGAAAGGTTTTTCTGAATACCTGTAATTAGCTTACTCTTTTCTATTCTTGTGTATTGTTTAGAGAAAATATTTGGCCCTGGGGTCATTATTGTTTGAAAGAAAATCAGTATTCCTGTAGTAGCACAGTCGTACAGTTATGATCACAAAATGTCACCATAGGTATAAATTAGGATTTCTACAACTCCTGTGGGATCTCCACAAATTTGAACACAGCTAAAATGTTTTTCTTCTGAATTGGTGTCAGGACACACATTCAGAAAATAAAAACTAATAAATAATGTACATTCAGTAATTCTGGTGGAAAGCATCACTTCTCAACTTCTGTCCTTGAGTTTTGTAGGTAGATTTAATTTGATAAACATACACCACAAAGTTTTGTTAATGCCCTTTTCTGGAGATGTTTAAAGTTGAAACAATCTTGTGGTAATAGCATGTGGATATTCACAGGTACATATATACTTTCTTTGCAAGTTATTTAGGGAAGCTTCAGCAATCACTTGAGCTCACCTAAACCACTCCATTGGTTTAACTCCTCTAATTTTTAAATTAATATTTCCATACAGCCCCATAAATAGTTTCTGTATGTAACCCATTATTAAAGGAGTATATTTCATGGGAAAACTCTATGGCAGATCTTAGGCAAAGCTTTAATCCTTGATGAATATTTTTTAAATTACTGGAAGGAATTTCCTTTAAATTTTCACACAATTCTTGCAGTCAAAGGCAAAATGAAATAATAAAAAATCTTGCCAAAAATATCTATAAACATTTCAGAAATAGAAATTGGAGAAAGCATAAATGTTTTGGAGCAGTCTTAAGTCATGTCTCAGTAGCATACAGTGCCCACTGACACTAAGAAAACTCTGGGGTTCCTCATCAGATCTGGTTTTAGAGCCAGGTTTGATTTTTCTGTTACAATACGATGTGTGATTGCACTAAGAAATGGAATGTGGGTGTCTCACCTCAGCTTTGACTTCACAGTGCTGGAAGTAGCACTTGGAGACAGAAGATTCTATGCTTAGAAAATCTGTATTGCCATATTTGTAAAGGACTGAACACGTGGAGTTGATTTATTTCTGCTTTTGCAGATGTTTCAGCGTTTGTGCATTCATGTGATCCAGAGACTGAGGCCTGTGCATGCACATCTCTATCTCCAGCCAGGAATGGAAGACTGGTAAAATAACCCCTGAAATCTTCTCTTAGTTCCATGGATTACAGCAACCACTTGTGTTTAATGAATGAGCAAAAAGGGTCTTGTAAAACAAAAAATAGCACTGGTTTAATTGTTCTTTAATAGTCTACAAGTGCTCTGATTCATTTTAAAGTGTTATTGTGGTTGGAAAAGCCACTGCCTAAAGATATTTCTGGAAAGAGTTGTTCTCTTAGACTAGATTTGCAGCATAGTCTTTCTTTGCACTGCCAGGGTAAATCTTACTACTTCTGTAAGAAATCTGATGGGCAGTTGGGCACAGAGGTGCAAATTTTAATTGGCACATCCAGTAAAAGAGAGAGCCTGGTCCTGTGTCATGTCATCACAGGTTTTAGCAAAAAGTGGGATAAAACCCATTGGCTTCTAGTTTGTTCTGCTGATCATTAAGAAAAATGTCAGTTTGTCTCCAATTTGGAACTATTTATTCTTTTTGATATATATAATGAGAAGAAGAAAGTGTTTTTGCTTTCATCTCCTGGATTAAGCTTGTTATTCTGATAATTTTTTTCCCAGAGTAAAAATGGCAGTGTATGCAAGAACTGTACTGCCATATCCGAATTCAGGCCATGAAGACACAATTTTTGTGGCAAAAAAAAAGTAGATTTTAAGTTTCTCTGAAAGATTTACTTGAACTTGGCATACAAGTCAAAAAGATGGTTTTAAAAAACAGCTCCCCTAATACTGTTTCTTTTTAAGACTTCTTTTCCTGACTAGAATCTTGATTCACAATACTAATTTTAGGAACTTCTTGAGTGACAGATGCTAACTTACATGAAGCCATGTTGTTACAGGCTATACTCAGTGTAAGAGAAGGTGTCAGGATGCTCAGAGGCTGAAACAGCTCTGCTATGGGGACAGGCTGAAGGAGCTGGGGTTGTTCAGCCTGGAGAAGAGGAGGCTCTGGGGAGACCTTAGAGCACCTTCCAGTGCCTGAAGGGGCTCCAGGAAGGCTGGAGAGGGGCTGTTTCTAAGGACCTCTAGTGAAAGGATGAGGGGTAATGGGTTTGAATTAGATTTAGACTGGATCTCAGGAAGAAGTTGTTTCCCTTGAGGGTGGTGGATCAGTGGCACAGGCTCCCCAGGGAGGTGGTTGAGGCCCCATCCCTGGAGCTATTGCAGGGGAGGTTGGCCAAGGCTCTGAGCAGCCTGGGCTAGTTGAGGGTGTCCCTGCTCCCTGCAGGGGGGCTGCACTAGATGCCCCTTGGAGCTCCCTTCCAGCCCTAACCATTCTATGCTAATATGTGTCAGACACACTGTGCACTGCACGGGGTGCCTGAGGGGGGTTTTGTTTCCAGCTCGGACGACATGGACGGGCCGGTGGAAGACATCGGCAGCCGCTCGTGCGTGACGCGCTTCGTGAAGACGCTGCTGGCCATCATGGAGCACGGAGTCAAGCCCCACAGCAAGCACCTCACCGAGTACTTCGCCTTCCTCTACGAGTTTGCCAAAATGGGAGAAGAAGAAGTGAGTAGAGCCTCGTGGTTATGGGCGTGAGGAGTGTCTGTGCACGGGCTGTATCTGCAAGTAATTGGCCGTCTGTGTTTTGCAGAGCCAGTTCTTGCTTTCCCTGCAAGCCATATCTACAATGGTCCATTTCTACATGGGAACCAAGGGACCCGAAAATGTAAGTTTCAATATCTTGTAGAACAAGAAATAATCAATAATCTTACATATTTTGCATATGTGCTCGTGAGTGCTGTGTCTCTTGAACCATCTTGCAGCTGTTGAATTACATTTTTAAATGGTTTTTTAGACTACCATATCAGGCTGTGTAGTAACTTCAAATAACCAACCTTTTGCATTTGTAAATACAGTTTAGCTTATGCCAAAATGAATGCTTCAAAATCAAGTGATTATATAGTTCCCTGGTTTGATTCCTGCAAGTTCATTCAGTAGTTTTGAATAAAAGAGGACAGAATACATGCAAAGCCATGTACAGACTTGTTGAAATTAAGGCTCAAAATATCCATATCAAAGTTACCTTTTTTCTTTCAGCCACAGGTTGAAGTACTTTCGGAGGAAGAAGGGGAGGAAGAGGAGGAAGAGGAAGATATACTTTCTTTAGCAGAAGAAAAATACAGACCTGCTGCACTTGAAAAGATGATTGCCCTGATTGCTCTCCTTGTTGAACAGTCTCGCTCAGAAAGGCAAGAGCTTCTGAAAAAAACCAAAGTGAATTCTAATCTAAGCTAGTTCAGAATGGTATTTGAGATTTTATGGGGTTGGGGGGATGAAGAAATAAACTAGCATTCAGCCCTACAATTCTCCTTAACCTTACTCCATACCTTCTGAAGTGAAAAAGGTTTTGTTTTTTTTTCCCTTTTAGGCATTTGACCTTGTCACAAAATGATATGGCAGCATTAACAGGAGGAAAGGTAATGCTTTTCAATTGACTGTATAAGCCTCGAAGAGGATGGAGCTCTGTATGTGTGCATAGGTGATTGCAGACACTCTACTAATCTCTCACTGTTGGTTGCAGGGCTTTCCTTTTTTATTTCAACATATCCGTGATGGTATCAACATCAGGCAGACTTGCAATCTCATTTTCAGTTTGTGTCGATACAATAACAGACTGGCAGAGCATGTAAGTATGGGAAGCTACAGCTCTTTGGTGAAAATCTTCTCTAATGAGTATAAGGGGGTGATTTTTGTTCTTTTAACTGAGTAAGCACAAGTCTAAGAGACTTTTGTTTGTTTTGTTTTTAAGATTGTGTCCATGCTTTTCACATCTATAGCAAAGTTGACTCCTGAGGTATGTAAACATACTACCTGTATATTCAATCATTTGTATTCATATTTTTCTGTTTAAAATTTCTGAAATAAGCCTTTGCTAATCAAAAATCTTGCATGGAAGGTGATCCATGGAAGTGTTTGTGACATTAAGTGAAGTCTAACTGCATTGTATGTTAAGTTTTCCAAAGCAGAAATCTGGTACCCAGATTGAGATGAAAGTTTTACTCAAAGCCAAACAACTTCTTTCTAGATTCTCCACCTATATGAATTAAAAAGACATCTATAAAATTGGTAACAATAAAACATACATGCTAGAATAAGTGGAGATATGTAACAGTCATCTCAGTGTACAAGTTTTGGGGCACTATTTTGCAGTTGTGTGCATGCAAACACATTTCTAAGTCAGAATAAATTTCTGCCCTGGTAATAACAAAAATACTGAGTTCCAAATAGATTCTGCATGAAAAATACCTTCAGAGTGGAGAAGTGTATGTTCACACAAGGCCATTCTTGGATAGCACTGTCAGAAAAGCAAAAATAATCGGGACAAATTGAGGGCATGTCTAGCAGAGGAGGCATGATCATGGTTGGAAAAGAAGCACATCTAAATCATTCTCATGCCAGCTTTGCTTTGTGTGATAGAATGGGCACTATCAGATGACAGTCTGCTTCCCTCCTGCCATGCTAACATTTGCTCCATCTTCATGCTTTTTTTGCTTTGCACATACACACGTGCACCAGAGATACTTGGCAAGGTGCAAAATCCATAACAGCAGTAACCACTTTATTGAAATGTTTTTATAACTAAAAAAAAAAAAAAAATGGTATCAGACCAACATGTTAGAATA
This sequence comes from Ceyx cyanopectus, assembly GCA_013401355.1. NCBI lineage: Eukaryota > Metazoa > Chordata > Aves > Coraciiformes > Alcedinidae > Ceyx > Ceyx cyanopectus. The sequence goes on from VYZU01052338.1 coordinate 12,162, forward strand.
GAAATATCAGTAATTTCAGAGGAAAACAGGACATCCATAGTAGCAATCAGTGTAAACCCACAAGATGTGATGCTTTTGGTTAAACTTCTCAAGATCCATGGTATGTGTTGTGTAAATATTACTAGTGACTTGGAGATGATGAAATCTGCTCTACATGTAAACCAGGGTAAATTGGTGAATTGTCCAAGACAGTTTGATTTCTACCCCCTGCTTTCTTCAGAGTAATGTCAGACAGTGTGTGCTATTTCTTGTAAATGTGATCATGTTGCCTTGCACTAGCTATAAAAAGTGGCTTCATTCTACTGTATCCATATGTGGACACAGTAGTATTAGGAAACATATCTGTGGATTATTTACAGATTAAATATTAAGGGATTAAAAGTAATGCAAATGTTTGTCAGAAGGTCATGAAAATCTATTTTAATGCAAACATTTGGGCCTTTGTTTTATTTTTCTTACTTTAAAGCCTTTAGAAAATGAGTGGGTGAAATGAAATGAAATGGATGCAAATGGGTATTTTTATTTTTATGCATTACAGGCAGCCAATCCATTTTTCAAACTGCTGACCATGCTGATGGAATTTGCTGGTGGACCTCCAGGAATGCCACCCTTTGCTTCTTACATTCTGCAGAGGATATGGGAGGTACAACATGTAAAAGAAAACAGAAGCTAGATGGTCTTTTCCTTTTTCATTCTTTTATGCCTGTGAAAAGGTTTTCCTTTTATAGATCATCAGTGCTTCATCAATTCACGTTTTATTTATTTGCTTTATGACTATTTCTCTTCCAAATAAACAGTAACAGCTAATAGGCATTTAAATGTTCTGCTTCCATTTTCAATGTTACTTTAACAGCATTCTGGTTAACTGGTATTTCAGTTTAAACTATTTTTTAGTGAGAAATGGATTCATAGTAAGAGTCTGGAATGCTTCTTGTAAATAAATTCAGCTTCTTTTTCCCTTATCCTTTTTGCAAAGACTAAAATGTTTCAAGGCACATTGTTTATCAGGGTCTTTTTGTCCATTATGTGCCACTTCTTTGCATATTGGTTTCACATGTCCTGTTCTCTGTAAAACACTTCCTAGTTAACATTTTAACTCAGAGTGCAGACAGAGAGAAAGCAGCACTTTTGGGGGGGCACAAGGGGGAAGAAGCCAATAGGACTTGCTGCCCTATGGTCCCCATCAAAATGGTCTCCACTTGGCACAAGAAGGCCATGCTCCTGTCACCAGTCAAAATGGATGTGGGAGTGCAGATGACAGGATGCAGGGAATGCCACAGCCTGTTGCTGATCTCAGAAGGCAGCTCTCATTATGGCTGTGAGCAGGGAGATCCTCTGCTCAGCTGAGCAGCCCAGCTTGAAGATGAGGTTTTGAGACTACAAGCTGAAGTAGAAAGGCTCAGGAGCATTAGGGAGTGTGAAATTGAGAGAGACCACTGGATCCAAGGTGTGTGCTCCATGCAGTGGATGGATAACACCCAGTCTCATGGGGCTCCTGTATCCTGATCTTAGCAATGGACTAGAAGCCAATGATTCAGTCTTGTGTGCTGTCAGCATTCTCACCTTCATCATGTTGACACAGGTCTAGAGATAAAAACTGTGTTGGTGGGAATGAGAGGCCCAGTACTTCATGCATTGACAGATTTAGGGCGTAAAACCTTCTTTTGCAGTCACTCCAGTTTCTAGAAGTCATTAAAAAGTGATGGAGCTATGCAGACAGTGACCAATGACAGACTGTTTCTTGGAGATACCCTCCAGCTATGATGGAGGAAACTTGACAGATCAATTTGTCATTTCTAAAAAAAGAGGGTGGTTGTTAATGTGCTTCTTTTAAACTGAGATTAAAATTGCATTAGCAGAGTTTTGGTCACGTTACTGCTCCTAATTTCTGGGTGGATGACAATAGTTGTGAACAGCTTCAGCAACACATTTAGTGCCTGTGGTTTCTTAGGTTTTTAGTTTGGGTTTTTTTGGTTTGTTTTTGTGTGGTTTTGGTTGGTTGGTTGTGGTTTTTTTGTTGCTGGTTTTGGTTTTATTTTGACTGAGGACCTGGGCCTCAAGCTAAAAAAACCCTTTTACAAACTAACAAATGAACAAATTACATCTGGTGGCCTAATAATATGTCAATAAATTTTCAACTACCCAGGACCAAAAAGTCACAGGAAACTGTCATCTAATTATCTGTAAAGCTTTGATAGCAGCCCCAACACAAATCCCCAAGCTTTGAAAAGCACTAGATGAATTTATTCCTTTAATTGCATATTGTTAAACTGTAGTCATTACCCTCACTGTGAAGTTGTGTGAATCTACTTGCAGACCAATTTATGGTTTTGATGTATAATATGTCAAAAAAATGCAGATTCAGTGTTAAGGCTTAGTGTTAGCTATTAAAAAAATATATGTATTTGTTTATATAGACAAGATTGTTCAGTTTTCTACATGCTGAACATTTCAATGCTTGAATATCTCAAAATGCATAGAAAGGAGATGTTGAGTAACTGCCTGGACTTAGACTGAACTTTCAAAAGCACTGAACAAGATTCAAAAGCACAAACCAGTGGAATTTAGTAATTTAGGTTATTTGTGTGCCAGAGTACCTCAGTTGTAGGTGCTTTGATAGCCCTAAGTGATTTTGAAAATACATTTGAAAGTCTCAGTAATTATTTTTCTAGGTGGTTTTGTTTAGGTTTTTTCATAAATACATAGTATCAAGGTTAGTATATTCTTTTTTATTTTCCTTTTTTTTGTTTTCAGGTCATTGAATACAACCCATCTCAGTGCCTGGATTGGCTGGCTGTACAAACACCTCGAAACAAACTAGCTCACAGCTGGGTGCTGCAAAATATGGAAAACTGGGTTGAACGTTTCCTTCTGGCACACAACTATCCTAGAGTGAGAACTTGTAAGTTAATTTAAATTGAGGAAAATTATTCTGCTGTTGTACCAAGTTACTATGCATGGGATATGTCTGTCACTAATGAAATATGTGCTCTGGTGTTTGTATTTTGCAATTGTTCTAGAATTACTGCATTTAACATTGTTTTCACAGCTGTGGTGCCTCATCAGGATGTACCACCTGCTTTTGGTTAATAGAGTGTTTTGTCTTCCTAACTGGAATGACACATTAGTAGGTTAATTATGTGGTTAACCTACAGGAGCTAGGAAAACTCAGAGGAAAAAAAAAAAAGAGCCAATCAAATAGTTTTTCCATAGTGCCCATCACAGTGTACTGTAGGTGGAGTAGTACATGTTATTCTTTCAGCCCTCACAGAGTAGTTTTCAATGGAGTCCTTTGGACCTGTGGATCAAGGAGAAGCAGCCTGTGCTTCTCCCCAGCCCCAGGGAGCTCTCTAGTTTGTCCTGCCAGGGGTCACACTCAGATCACCACGTCACATTTTCAGCCTTTCCTGTGTCTGAATGTTTTTTTTATAAAGGAGTAACAAGTCATGCTGAACTTTCATACATTTTCAGGGGTTGAGGGAGATGGCCAAGCTGGAGCTACAGCTTTGCAGCAGACAGCACTTGTAAAGACCTCTGAAGGTAGTGGCATCTCAATCAAGCAGTGCACAGTTTAGTGGTAGAAAACATCTGGCTTTGGACTTGTGTGATGGGATGCATGTGTTGGAACAGTGAGAGCCAAGCAGCAGACAGCAATCAAGGCTGAAAAGGCCTAAAAGCAAACATCAACACCACCTTTTAGCATTCTTTGTGCTAGTCTTAGCCACTCTGGGGTTGGTTTTTCTCATCTCTAATGTGTATACAGTAGTACCAAACTCTCTAAAACGCTTTGAAGTCTCTAAGTGCAATTTCCAGATGTACAGTGTAATGTGACTTGTGTTTAAATGGCTGTGAAGCAGGTGTGATGTTTCCGAGGTGTAACAAGTCTGTTTCTGTTTGAAGCTGCAGCCTATCTCTTGGTGTCCCTTATTCCGAGCAATTCCTTCCGTCAGATGTTCCGATCAACCCGCTCCTTGCACATCCCTACGCGCGACCTCCCCCTCAGCCCAGATACTACAGTAGTTCTTCATCAGGTCTACAACGTGCTCCTCGGCCTTCTCTCAAGAGCCAAGCTATACGTTGATGCTGCTGTTCACGGCACTACGAAACTGGTGCCCTACTTCAGTTTCATGACCTACTGCTTGATCTCAAAAACAGAGAAACTCATGTTTTCTACTTACTTCATGGACTTGTGGAACCTTTTTCAGCCTAAACTATCTGAGCCGGCTATAGCCACCAACCACAACAAGCAGGCTTTGCTGTCTTTCTGGTACAACGTGTGCGTGGACTGCCCCGAGAACGTCCGCCTTATCGTGCAGAACCCCGTGGTGACGAAGAACATTGCCTTCAATTACATCCTGGCAGACCATGATGATCAGGATGTGGTGCTCTTCAACCGTGGGATGCTGCCTGCCTACTACGGCATCCTGCGCCTCTGCTGCGAGCAGTCCCCGGCCTTTACCAGGCAGCTGGCTTCTCACCAGAATATCCAGTGGGCCTTCAAGAATCTAACGCCGCACGCCAGCCAGTACCCAGGAGTAAGTAGATTGATGGCAAAAAATACCATCTCGTTGGTAGTGTTTCCCCTCTCTCAGTGACAGAGATGGAAAGACTTCTCTCGCCTATCCAGTGGTGAAAGTATGTTGATTTCCCATTGGAAGTAATAATATGTTTAGATGCAATTACTGCAATCTGTGGAGGGACTGTTTGGGTTTTCTCCTTTGCTGCTTAGCAGCTGAGAACATACACTGATGTTTTAATGTTCTTCAGTATTCTGCACACCAGTTCAGTCATAAGGAACAAGGAGTAGCTTTTAATGGTGGTCTTAAGACAGTGTGTCGCATTCTAACACACTTAAGCTGGAGCAAGTCCCTGTAAGTTTATTCTTTGCTTTCAGTTCCTGGGATAGGGCCAAGCTTGTTCCATTCAAACAGCATGGCCTGGTGTTGACCTCGGGAACACTTGTGTAACTGTTGCCAAACGTGGGTAACTGAGACTTGCTCTGTCCCTGCAGGGCTGTGACACTCACAGCTGATACTAGTAAAAGTAGTCTGTGTGTAAGGGTGAAAAAACAGGCTCATGATATTTCTAAGAGACAGTGTGTGGTTTTGTATGATTACTCAGTGAAGGCTGCTTTCGGGTCTTTTCTAGGTGTGCAAGGACAGGAAGAATACAAAGATTTGCTTTACTGTGTAGAGTAGGAGGATGTGTGCAATCCAGATCATGGGATAAATTGATATTCTGACAGTCCTGGGAGTAGTCCAGCTGCTTTCATTGTTCATATCTCCCCTCAGAAGTCCTGCTTTGACCTGCAAGGGACTTGTGTTCAGTGTTTCCCCTGCTTATGGGACTTCAGCAAGCATAAGCAGCTTTCTGAGTTCTGTTACTTAGAATATATTATTATCATCAGAGAATGCATATACCCATGTACACAACCCCCTACATTCCACAAGGAAATGTGGATCAATATTTCAGTCTCTATTTTATATATATGTAAGTATGTATGTGTGTGTATGTGTGTGTGTGTGTGTTTAGTTTTTAAGTACTGTTTAGTTTTAATTACTGAAGGTTAAAATGTTGTCTGCTGATTTTATAATCTCCCTGTAATGCACAAAGATGCATTCCCCTCTAAAATTGTTTACATATGTTTGTTCTGTACTTAGCAGGAGTAACACACAGCAAATGACACAATAAAGGTATAAATAGTAACATACTGTGAGAGATTCTTCTAACCTGATTTGTTTGTGTGTTTTTAGGCAGTAGAAGAGCTGTTTAACCTCATGCAACTGTTTGTAGCTCAGAGGCCAGAGATGAGAGAGGAAGAGCTAGAAGACATCAAGCAGTTCAAGAAAACCACCATCAGCTGTTACCTGCGCTGCCTGGACGGCCGGTCTTGCTGGACCACTTTAATAAGGTATGGCAGCAGTGGACTTGTGGTGGAAGAATCTAAGCCTGTTGGAATAAAAACTGTATTTCACCAGATGTTAAATATAATAAAAATCAGCATTCTTATTTTCCTAACTTGGTAAAAGTTTTGGGGATACTTTTAATCAGAAGTAAGCAAACAGAAAGTTGTAAGTGCTCTTTTTTTTTGGCCAAAATCCATCATTTTGGAATAGAATTTATTTTAGAATATTTTGTCAGCTGAAAAGCCAGAAAGGAAGGAAATACTTTACAATAAATAGGTGTAAACCAAGATGTATATTGTTAGGGTTCAAAAAGAAACACTGACAAAATTGCATCAGTAGAGCCCTGGAATCAGTGTTCTAATTCAGCATTTAAGCTGCAGTTCCATTCTCAGCCATATTCTGACAGAAACAACTTCAGACATGTAGAAGTCCAAACATAGACTTAACTGATTTAAAGGTATCATGTGACAAGTATAAACTTGGGTCTTTTGAAGTGCATTCTTTTCCTCAACATTTAGCATTTTTTCAGACAGTATTTGGGAAATACTTCTATAAAGGTTGTTTATAAATCACTTTTGATACCATAAAGGAAGTTGACATCAGAGGCATGAAAAGTGGGGGGCAGAAAAGGAGGAGAAGAATTTGGGGATTTCTTTGTCCTTCTGTGATGCTTTATGCAAAGTATAGCACGAGCATAACAATTTTAAGCACTTTTATGAATTTTGAGAAGTCTTTTTTGTGTTCTCAATGTTTTTTCCTAGTGCCTTCAGAATATTACTAGAATCTGATGAAGACAGACTTCTTGTTGTGTTTAATAGAGGATTAATTCTGATGACTGAGGTAAATAGTTATTCATTATAATAAATATCTTGCTTTCTCATCAAGTCATCCCTTCCTCCCTGACAATGTCTCTGCTTTCAGTTGTTTTACAGATGGTATCATATGAAAGATGTTAAATACTGGCACATGTGTAAAACCTTAAAATATTAAGGGTCACAAGAAGGTCAAAATAGATTTCTCTGACATTTTGTATGTCTAAGCACCAGTGTAGGAGGTTGAGTAAACTTGAGGCAATACAAATCTTAATACAGGATAAAGATAACAGGTTAGTTGATAGGAGTGATTTGGTAGGTTAACAAACCCTGCCCTCTTTAATAAGATTACTCAGTAGAAGGATCATCAGGAGGATGTCTGACTGCTTCTCAAGGCAGAGGTAAAGCCTCTGACAGATTAGGTTGAGAGGAGAGTGTTTTTTATTGTCAGGATGTGCTGGAGAAAGTGTAAAAATAGAATGCAGTTATTCTTGGCATATGTAGAATGGTGTAATCATGGAGAGATAATAAATTGGTAGAACTCCATGGTGTGAGGATAGACTTGTAGCTGTACAGTAAATGGGATATTGGAATGGATTGTGTTAGCCAGCACAAGTGGAAGTCATGAGGAGGATGTTGAGCAAACATCTGTCAAGGATACAGAGGTAACTCAGTCTGCCTTAAGGCATGTGGATGGATTAGGTAATTCCAATACATTTTTATATGGCTTATATTAGTTAACTTTTTATGCCCCTAGTTTGCATTTTCGGAGGAAAAGCATGATGGGAAAAGCTGGAATTACAAACTCAGTTATAAAAAATAAAATGAAGGCACTAGAGTGCTGAGAATTGAATGCTCAGAAGCTTTGTATGAATGTAAGCCTATTAATTAATTAACTGTAGCTAATTACTCCAGAATATCTGCTCCTTTTTGTCTTGAAAATATTTGCATTGGGTGAACTGGAATTAAATCATCAGGGCTAAACTCTAGCTTTATTCTCAGAGGTAAAACTCAGGAGTAGATGTAAGATACACACTTACATATAAAAGAAACTTGTTTAACAGCTCAGTTAATCCTGATCTGTCCTAACAATGGATAATTAACTTTATAAAGAATGTAGAATGCAATCTATCCTATGAAAAATAGTGCTAGAAACGAGATGAAAATAATGTTGCTTTAGAGCTTGAAATTACCACTTTGTATGTTGACATGGAAAGATTTGGATTATGGGTCTATAAAAATACCATGTCTGAAATTATGCTTTATTGATTGGATTTGAGATAAAGGTGTGAAAATGTTGTAGTTATTTTAAGACACTCATAAATCTTTTGCCTTGAAATAAAATTAAGGCTGTTTTAATTTTAAATGTGTGTCTGTGTTGGGTGTGCTCACAAAAAATGCACATTTCTTGAGTGGAGCTGGGTGGTAGCTGCTTGTTATAAACTATAAATTCAGTTTCCTCCTGGCATGCATATGATGAATAATGTGACTCTAGTTTATTAATCTTTTAGTAATTTTGTATACAGATTAATTTTCTAAGTGTTAAATTTGAGTAATTTTGTGATTGCATCCTGCACTTTATATTTTGATGGGGTTTTTTTTGATAAGTTAAACATCCAAGTGGTACCTTTAGGATAGAAATGATAATGAGTCCATTAATTTGGCTTTTTTTTCTTTGCAGTCCTTTAACACATTGCACATGATGTACCACGAGGCCACAGCTTGCCATGTGACTGGAGACCTGGTAGAACATCTGTCCATTTTCCTTTCAGTTCTTAAGTCAATACGTCCATATCTTCAAAGAAAAGGTTTGATTCTAACTTATCCAAGGATAATGCTTGTTGTCTCTTAATTAATTTTCATGACCTACCTTATCTTTTCTCTTGCTTATTAGCTGTGTTTTAAAACTTTCCAGAGAGTAGAAGATGGGATTATTAACAGTTATTAAATTACTGCTTGTTAAATTATTTACTGACTTAATAAACTAGATTTAAGAACATTAGGTAGCAGTAGACCAGTGAGATTTAGCAGATGTCTACCCTGAAGAATCTTCAGCAGTAAAAGATTCTTCAGCAGTAACATTCTCTGCTTTATTTAATGAACTTTTGGGAAGTCACCTGATGGGCTTTCTCTGGCTGTTGCCCTTGCAGATGTGAAGCAAGCTCTCATTCAGTGGCAGGAGCGCATTGAATTTGCCCATAAGCTTTTAACTCTGCTAAATTCCTATAGTCCTCCAGAGCTTCGGAACGCTTGCATAGGTAAGTGCTGACAGTGAACTGCAGTCAGGAAGAAACCTGCTTAGAAACTGAAATGCCATTCCTGACAGTGCAGCTGCTTTGCTAGATGCTCTGTAGACTTGGATTGTGTTGTTAATATTGGCAATGCAGCAGTATTGCCATTGTTCCTGTTCTAAAGAAGTTTGGTTTGGACAGGTTAAAATCCACATTCCTGTTTCCCTAGGTGTGCATGAGAGGCTGATTTGCTGCCTGATAAGGGACATGATTAAGGACTTAACTCCTGAATTCAGGTGTCGGGTCCTAAACCTTAGGTGAAAAGTCAAATGTTGTTTGACACTCCCCTCAGAAGGGTGCAATAGCTTGTAGCACATCATAGATTTGCCGTTCTGAACTGTGATGTTTGACATCATAGATGTCTCTTTTGCACTAGAAGCCCTACTTAAGAAAAGTCTGGATTTTTCCTAATTTAGGCTTTCATATTATTTAATGGATATTATCTGCATTTTTATGCATGCTGATGAAGGCCTAAATACTGTTGGTTTGGGGTTTTTTTTTGCCTGGGTCCAAATGACTACTTTTGATGTAATTTGTATGGATTTTCCCTTTACTTAGAGTACCTTTCTCTTTGTCCTCCTGACTGCCACTGGTTGACATTTTCCAGGCATCAAACCTGAGTATGTTCCAGAAGGTGGCAAGATGGTAATTTTACTGAGCTTCTGCTTCCTACAAGCTGGCACCCCCCCTCACTGGTGGTGGATCTGCCACTGAGTAGGCTGTCTCCCAAGTGCAGAGGTGAAGGGATTCTGGATTGGTGTTCACTTGATGTGCTGTTCACAGTGGAGCAGCCTCCATGGTGCACACAAAGGGTGATGAAAGTGGTGTGAGAGAGTTTCGAAATGCATGAGCCTGAAGTTAAACTGTTTGCTGTTAAGAAATAACAATATGTAATAGCAAAACCAACTTTTTGTTTGTAGATGTCCTCAAGGAGCTTGTACTTTTAAGTCCTCATGATTTCCTACATACTCTGGTTCCATTTCTACAGCACAATCATTGTACATACCACCACAGTAATATCCCAAGTAGGTATTTCAGTGATCGTATTTTGAAGTTCTCTTACACTGTTACTACTCTATCGTGTTCCTTGCTGATGTCAAATATTGACCTTTTTAATATATCCCTATTTTATCCTAACTTATACTACAGTGTCTCTTGGACCTTATTTTCCATGTCGTGAAAATTTGAAATTAATAGGGGGAAAAAGCAATATTCGTCCTCCACGCCCTGAACTTAATATGTGCCTCTTGCCTACTATGGTGGAAGCCAGCAAGGTATGTAAACATGTAGTCTTATAAAGAGCTATTTCTCTGTTGGTTTCCCATTTTTCTAGAGTATTCCAAGAATCCAGTAGCACGATGCATTTACCTTTTGTTTGTAAGCAAAGTAGAATTCTTCTTCAAGATGTGTTGTCCTCATATACTCCATTCTAGATGTGCACTCCAGCAGCACCATTTCCCTGCCCTTGGTGATACCACAGCTTCATATTGCAGAGGTGATAAGGGGGTGAACCTTGGAGTAAAAAGCAAAGCACAGACTCTGGTAACTGTCCAGTCTGTGTGTGTCATTTATCAAGACAATGCAGGAACCACCCAGGGATTGTCCAGATCTGTTAAGAATTGTTTCCAGACAGCTAAGCAGGTCCTTCAGGTTTGATGGAATCCATTCCACCGGGACTGAGGCACAGTCTAGGAACTGTTTGGGTAAAATACCAGTACCTGAGATACCATACAGGGCTCTCAGTCTTTCCCTTTCCATTCTCCCTTCTGTGGGATTCCTGAGGGATGCCAGCTGCGGTGGGGCTACTCCGTAGTCACTTGCCACGTCCCGTTATGACAGTTGCACCAATGGTGGGATTCAGCTCACGTAACTTTGCCTATCTAAAAGGACAGTGTCCAGCTCTTCCTGTGGTTAATGGTGATAAACAGATCCCCTCTGGAGGAGTCCATCTCTCTCCCCCTTGACTGCAGGCAATACTGAAGCGGTGAGATTTTTAGATAGCTAAAGTCAGGTAAGGTGAATCCCACCCTCAAAGGAATATGTATGGACAATCATTTGAAGAAGGAAAACTGGTTACTCGCTGTACAGTAACTGTGGTTCTTCAAGATGCTTTGTCCACACAGATTCTGTGGTCCTCCCCCTGTGAACTCCTCTTTTGCCTTTAGATGTTCCCAACTTGCCTCTCAGCATCTGCAGCAAGTCTGGGAGGCTGCACAACTGGCCCCAGAATGCACAGAGCCAGTTAGAGGATGGTAGGGGCTGGGAGGGACCACAGCCCCCCTGCCAGAGCAGGCTCACCCTGATCAGTCACACACTGGCTGGGGGTCACAAGCCTGCTCTGTGTGGATATCACAACCACCAATGTACCAGCTACTTTCCAGTGCACACACAGTTTCCTATACCAGCATTTGTGGGGTATAATATTACTTCACTTTTACTGAGGAGAGCATTTCAAAGTGCCTTAGGCTGCCCTGGGGCAGCTGAGGTCCATTTGCTTTAAAGAAGCACCAGAAGAGTTTTCAGTGGCAGCTTCAGAGTGACTGTGAAGGATGCTGGGCATCCACAGGTGCCACCCAGGGTGAGGTGGGCACTCTGCAAGCATGCTGTCAGCTCCTGGTGATTTTCATGCCAATTTCTGAGCTGCACTGCAAACCAGCAGCATGCTTTCCACCAGGCTAGCTGGAGAAACCCCTCTGGCAGGTGAACTCTCTTTAAAGGCAGCTCAGCTATTTCATTTTCTCTGTGAGAGCAAAAGGGACAATGACATTAGAAAGANTCGTCCTCCACGCCCTGAACTTAATATGTGCCTCTTGCCTACTATGGTGGAAGCCAGCAAGGTATGTAAACATGTAGTCTTATAAAGAGCTATTTCTCTGTTGGTTTCCCATTTTTCTAGAGTATTCCAAGAATCCAGTAGCACGATGCATTTACCTTTTGTTTGTAAGCAAAGTAGAATTCTTCTTCAAGATGTGTTGTCCTCATATACTCCATTCTAGATGTGCACTCCAGCAGCACCATTTCCCTGCCCTTGGTGATACCACAGCTTCATATTGCAGAGGTGATAAGGGGGTGAACCTTGGAGTAAAAAGCAAAGCACAGACTCTGGTAACTGTCCAGTCTGTGTGTGTCATTTATCAAGACAATGCAGGAACCACCCAGGGATTGTCCAGATCTGTTAAGAATTGTTTCCAGACAGCTAAGCAGGTCCTTCAGGTTTGATGGAATCCATTCCACCGGGACTGAGGCACAGTCTAGGAACTGTTTGGGTAAAATACCAGTACCTGAGATACCATACAGGGCTCTCAGTCTTTCCCTTTCCATTCTCCCTTCTGTGGGATTCCTGAGGGATGCCAGCTGCGGTGGGGCTACTCCGTAGTCACTTGCCACGTCCCGTTATGACAGTTGCACCAATGGTGGGATTCAGCTCACGTAACTTTGCCTATCTAAAAGGACAGTGTCCAGCTCTTCCTGTGGTTAATGGTGATAAACAGATCCCCTCTGGAGGAGTCCATCTCTCTCCCCCTTGACTGCAGGCAATACTGAAGCGGTGAGATTTTTAGATAGCTAAAGTCAGGTAAGGTGAATCCCACCCTCAAAGGAATATGTATGGACAATCATTTGAAGAAGGAAAACTGGTTACTCGCTGTACAGTAACTGTGGTTCTTCAAGATGCTTTGTCCACACAGATTCTGTGGTCCTCCCCCTGTGCTAACTCCGAGTCCTGTCATAGGGGGTTCTTATCGGTGAAGGAGTTGAGTGGTGGTTGAAGCCGCCATCCCCCTTATGCCCTCAGGTACAGTGGTCGCAAGGACACACTGGGTGCAGGCACAGCCCCAGTGGACACTGCTATTCAGAAAGAATCCAATCTCCTGCACATGGGGCCTATGTGCACGTAGATGGGAATCTGTGTGGGCAACACATTTCGAAGAAGCACGGTTACTGTAGGGTAAGTAACCCTTCTTTTTTAAAGCTTTCAGAATGATGCTGTGTATATTCGTGCACCATCAAGTTTACTTTGGTGTAACCAAATATGGGGTTTTTTAAACAATGTATAGAGCCAGCAATGATCTGTAGTGGCTTTTTCCATCATGAATCTGGAGGTAATGGATGTGGCACTAAGTAATGTAAATATTTGAACTTGAAAAGTAATTTATAATAGATAACGTGGAATTTCACACATTAGAATGAATTTGTGTGCATTAAGAACAGGAAGGTTTTTAATGCTCTAAAACCACATCCACAGTTACATTCCCTTGTGGACTTAAATGCTTATTTGTCATCCATTGGGTTTGTACAAGATTGCATTTGTTCACTGGAGTTTTTGAGATATCCTTTTGGCTCTCTGGCTTACAGCATCTGATGCCATTTGATGTGAAGGGTATAGATTCAAAATATACTAAATATTGGCACACAAAACCCTTGGTGTAAAATTACCATTTGGTGAGAGACATCACTCAAAATGCTGCTTTGAAAGCTTGTGAAGCTCAGTTTTGAGAAAATCCTGAGTTCTACAGGTCGTAGAGAATTTCTGAAGCAGCAGTGTATATATATTAAGGAATCTGTATATGTTTTTAAATGACTGCATTCTATTCTTGTATCTTGAAGATGTAGTGCTAGCGCAGCTTTGTTGATTCAGTGTCCTAAAAAAAGTTGTTATGGGTGGGGGAGTTGCACTCACCATCCCTCCTCCCATCTCACTGCTGCACTGGCCAAGGGCTCAGTGAGGAGACACAGCTGGCCTGGGGTAGACTGGAAACTCCCATCGTGTTTTCCTGTAGCAGTTTATTAAAGGTGTTAGGGCAAGAAGCACAGCAACATTGAGCTAGAGGCTTAGGAAATCTGGTGGCTGTCCAGTTGCTTGTGTAGTTTAAATGAAGCTCTCTTAAATCTTCAGGGCAAAGATGATGTTTACGATCGTATGCTGCTAGACTACTTCTTTTCTTATCATCAGTTCATCCATCTACTTTGTCGAGTTGCAATCAACTGTGAAAAGTTTACTGAAACTTTAGTTAAAATGAGTAAGTATGAAGGATTTTTCCTTTTTTTCTGTGACTACTGAGTGCTTCTCCACTAAGTTTTATATTCAGAATTGTTCAGAAAAAGCAGTTTGTGAAAGTTGCTGTATTAATTGTTCTGGACATTTTTTATCCACAAAACTGTTTGATGTGTATAATGTAGTACATTGTCACCTACCTGACAGCGACTCTTCAGGCCTGTCTAGAAGGGAACTGAAGCAGTCAGTGAGAATTTGGTCTCTCTGCATTAGCATAGGACTCCCTGGAGCTATTTTGGTTTTTGCTTTGGCAGTTTAATTTTGGATGGAGTTCTGAATCCTTGGCATCTCTGTCAATGGCATCAGCAGGCAGTCTGCCCAGAAATGCACATGGCCATCCAGCAAGCCACAGACAGCACTGGCTCTGTTGTACCAGCCTGGGTTCATTTCACTCCATCCTTTTGAGAACCATCACAACATTGAATTAAGTTTGTAACCATTCACTCGTAGAGTCTGTACCCAATCTACATTTCAGCTGTGTCAGTAGCTACCACCCTTGTTTGGGTTTCTTCCTGTCACAATGTAAACCTATTTTTCTGGTGTGCAAACATGTCCATGGCACTCTCTGCCTGACTGCTCCAGCCATCCTGCCTGGAAATGCCCTGTTACATCCATGTGCTGCTCCAAAGGCACACTGTGGGGTTTGTTTTTTTAAATCATGCTGTAGCTGACCAGTTGAGAATGTAAGACAATAATGAACATAACCTGATGACCATCTCAGCACTAAAGTCAGGTCTCAGTGGTTTTGCATTTCACAGCGTATCGATGAAGGGATCTGTGCATTTACTAAATGTACTGTAAAAACTTCCCAGGTCAGCCATTATAGGAAATGCTGAGAATGTGGATAATAAGGTGCCTTGGTGCTACTTTTATCAGGAATGAGTATCCAACAGAATTCTCTCACCTTAACTTCTCTCCCTGTGACATTTCAGGTGTCCTAGTTGCATATGAAGGTTTGCCGCTTCACCTGGCGCTGTTTCCCAAGCTTTGGACTGAGCTTTGTCAGACTCAGGTAAGAGCTGGCAAGTTTGGTAGCTAATGAACGGAAATACATGCAAAATACAGTTCATGTGAAGCAAGAGATTAACCCCTGAATTGGAATTAGTGAGTTATCATTCACAATGCAAGTATTCCGAACAAAAAATACTTCTGCTTATGTTGCCCATCATCTGATAAAATCAAGTATAAAAATCTGGTAGATTGCACTTACTCCCAGTAGGTCCCAGGTCCTGCAAAAGCTTAGGCAGCAGCTTCACACAGGTGGGAACAGTGGCAAGATGTCAGCCTGGGGAAGGCACAAAAACTACTTCCCACCTCTGTGAATTTCCAGTTTTGAATGTACACACTAGTGTAAACGGTGTGGTGTGATGAAATAAACCTGTTAGAGCTCTGGGTCTGGGAATCCTCATCATGTGCCCACTGAGAGGAGGGGCCTGTGCACCTCCTGATGACCCTGTAGTTTGCTCCTGGGCCAGGAGACACCAGCCCTTCACATACAAGCAGGCTGTGGCAAGTGTGGTTGGTACCCAAGCAATGACACCACAGCCTTGTCTCTCTCTCACAGTCTGCCATGTCCAAGAACTGTGTGAAGCTTCTCTGTGAAGATCCAGTTTTTGCAGAATATATAAAGTGTATTCTGATGGATGAAAGGACCTTTCTGAACAACAACATCGTGTACACCTTTCTGACCCACTTTCTTTTAAAGGTAGGTGTCTTTTAGCAGTAATTTCTACAAGAAATGCAGTCATATATGCTCTTTCTGTATTGGATACTGTTTTCCCAGTTCCTTTTTACTTTGTGTTTTAAAAGAAATGTTATTTTCCCAGGTCCAAGGGCAGGTGTTTTCTGAAGCAAACTGTGCCAACTTAATCAATACTCTAATTACAAATCTAATAAATCAGTATCAAAGCCTAGATTCTGACTTCAGCAACCAGAGAGTTGAAATTTCCAAAGCAAGCTCTACTTTAAATGGGGTGAGTCTTTAAGCCATTCAAATTCCCAGCATCTTTTAGAGGGAAGCTTATTGTCTTTGGCAACTCTACAGTGCCACGTGTCAGCTTCTAAAGAGACAGGTGTTGTTAGTGCTACTTTGTGTGCAAGCTGGACTCCTGGTGGGAGCATGGGAGGCCACATCAGCTGGCTGGCTGGCAAGGTTCAAACTTTACCAACAAGAGAGTTGTACATTTATGAAGCAGCCACCTAAACTCTCGAGAATGCTCCGTTCCATCTCAGCCCCAAATTGAGATTCGGGGGCCGTAATCCTGGGATAGGGGCGGTCTGTTGTGGGGAAGCAATGCAAAGTGCAGTGGAGTTAATAATAGAAATGTTCTAACTCAGCCAAAGATTTCATTTTGGCTTAAGCAGCACAGTATTGTGATCTGCTTAGGACAGAGCTACATTAAGGTCAGCCTGTTAGTAGTGAGTAGTGTAAGTATATTGAAAATGTGAGCTTTTGGATGTTCAGAACATGTGGAAGCCTCTGCCTACTGCACAGATCTCTCTGGGTAGGATTATTCAAGTATGAGTTTGCAGTAAGGCTACTTAAGTTTGTTTCTTTCTCTGGATTTTTTAGGACCTCCGAGCACTTGCCTTGCTGCTTTCAGTGCACACTCCCAAGCAGCTCAATTCAGCCCTGATTCCAACTTTACAAGAGCTTTTAAACAAATGTAAAGCTTGTCAGCAACAGAGGAACTCATTACAAGAGCAAGAAGCCAAAGAAAGAAAA
>VYZU01052340.1:0-20530 GCA_013401355.1 Ceyx cyanopectus
ATCCTCTTCCCCCATCGAGAGAGTAAGGTTGATGGAGAGAGAGGGTGGAAACCATGGCCATCCTGGTTTCTGGGGAAGCGACGGCCGCAAGCCACGGTCAGTGTACGAAGAACGGAAACAACGGGTTAAAACAAAACTCAACGGAGGCAACGCTCATGTGTCCTGAGCATCCCTCTTCCGCAAGGAGCTCCCCGTCGGTGGCGAGCCGCCGAGCCCTGCCCCGCTCTCGCCACGCCGGGAAGCTGCTCAGGGCCGTGCCCGCCCCGCAGGGGCCGCTGGCTACGCCCCAGCCCTTCCCGCCACTCGGCTCCTCCCAAAATGGCGGCGGCCCCGCCCCGCGCGGGGGGTGTCCCGCAGCCCGGCCCCCGCGGGGTGTGTGGCCGCGGCCGCGCAGGGAGCGGGCGCGGGCCTGGCGGCGGCTGGGCACAGTGGCGGCAGCCGGAGCGGAGCTCGCTGGGTGAGCAGCGCGGGTTCGTTAGCGTTACGGGGGGAGAGCGTTCGGCTGCCGGGGCCGGCCGGGGAAGGGAGAGGGGAAACTTTCCTCCCAGAGCCTTTCTCCGCCGGGGCTCCGGCCGCTTTTCCGCGGCCATGTTGGGAGCTGGGGGCTGCCCGGCGGGGAAGGAGCTTCCCCCGGCGGGAAGAAGCGCGGGGCTGTCTCGCAGAGGGGCTGGGGCGCTGCCGAGCCGTCCACCCGCCGCGGCACCGCCGCTTTTCCCCGCGCGGGACGCGGCGGGGCGGGAAGCGGCTGGGGCGGGAAGGGGCGGCGGGCGCTGCCTTGTCCCGGGGCGCTGAGGGAGTTTCGGCGCCCGAGAAGCGAGTTCGCCTTCAGGAGGTGTGTAGGGGGGGAGACAACGGCGGCATCGGCCCCGCGGTGTTACATAAGTGCCCGAAACTCCCCGACTCCTGACTGGCGCCGAGGCCCGGGCGGCGGCCGCTGCTGGCCGTGGGGCGGCGGGACGGGAGCGGAGCCCAGCGGGCGGAGGGCGCTTCCTTCCCGCCCCGGCAGCGCCTGGCTCGCCGCTGGCAACTCCTCGGAACGAGTCGCCTGAAAAGTCTCGATGCTGTGGTGGGGTAAAAAAAGGAAAAGGCAGGGAAACCGCGAGTGGTGCGGCTGCGAGCATGAGGAGATACTTTTATTATATCACAGAATCACGGAATGTCAGGGGTTGAAAGGGACCTAGAAGATGATCCAGTCCAACCCCCCTGTCAGAGCAGGATCACCTAGACCAAGTCACCCAGGAACAGATCCAGGCGGGTCTTAAGTGTCTCCAGAGAAGGAGACTCCACAACCTCCCTGGGCAGCCCGTTCCAGTGTTATATACATATATATATATAATTATTTTTTTTTTCCTGTGAAATTCACATCCTTTGGAGAGGGATGTGATTGATCTGTTTAAGATACATGCGCACATAAGCTGGTGCCTGAAAACGGTTCGGGGAAGCTCAGCCACATGTTTTTCCTCTCACCTTGCTGAAATCCTGCATGTAGATCTCCCGATAAGTTTATAAATGGCAAAGCTGCCCGCCGAGCAGCCATCCTGCCAAGCAGCCTGTCTCGGCATCTCCTTCTCCCCCGCCGAGAGGAACGGCTGCAGCTCCAGTTTCAACGAGAGGTGTCAGTGCAATAGCCGTTGATAACCAAAAGCGACCTGCTCTGTCCTTAAGCAGAGGTCAGGGTTTGCTTTGCCCGTCTCTGGGCTGAAGTGGTGAGTGGCTCTGTGCGGTGTGTTCAGTGGGCACGGCAGGGGCTGGTGCTTGGTTAACAGTCGCTGAGCTGAGGCTGGCAGCTGGAGCTCAGCCGATGTTAATACAGTAGGCAAGCCAAGCCTAAAATCAAACCACAACACAAGAATCGGTTTCAGAATTGAGACTGCCAATTCCTCTTTCTCTCCTGTGGTAAAGAGAACTTGAGTACTTCGTTTTCAAGTTCTGGGAGTTGTATATCGAATGATGTTGGGGATGGTTGTCTGAAAGAAGGCAGCTATTTAAAGGTGGCACTGAGATCCTGTGGGTTATTTCTGTTGTATGCAGTCATCAACACAAGTGCTTGGTTCTGAAGCTCAGAAGGCAGCGTTCTTGCTTTTAACCTCTGTAATTTAAATGCTCTTGACTACTCAAGTGAGAAAGAAGCATCTCTGTGTAGACAGATGCCCCATGTATCAGTTCAGTTTGCCAGATAACACTTGTGCAGGTGTTTCAGGGCTGTTGGACGTGGCAGAGGAGTGATGTGGAGTGAGCCCGGCTCACTGAATGCAGATAGGCCATGTGCCTCTGGAGGGTCTGTGAGGCTCTGCTCTGCACAGAAACCCACCCATGGCAAGTCCTTTAAATGAGAAATGGAAACCCGTGAGTAGAAATAGGATTGGTTTCCTCTGTTGCATCCTCTGGAAGGAGAGAGTGCTGTGATGAAATCCTCCTTTAGCAAGAGCTAAAATCTGAAACGGAGGGCTCAGCTGTGGGGTGACACGGGTGACACAGCCCTGGCTGGGCAGATTTCCACCCTGCAGCCCTTTAACAACCATTTAACTGACAACTTTTGTAAACTAGACTCGAGCAACAGGATGGCTGCTTGGTTTCCCCAGGGTGGTTGAGGGCACAGGAAGGTTTCTAAGCAGTAAAGAGAGGTGGAGCTGCAGGTTCCAGGGAGGCTTGGTGGGATGGAGTTTGGCATGTGTCATTTACCCTGCAGGAGTGGAAGAGCAGGAGACAAGCACCAGGGGTGTCACACATGCAGCATTGTGGTGGCTTGTCTTTGCCAAAGAGCACTGGGGGTGTTATATTGAAGGCCTGGGGTCAAAGCATGGTAGGTAGATGAGGCAGAACTGGATATTTTAATACTTTGTGGATGGAATTTTCTGAAAATACTGGAAGTGGTGGTCAAACAAATGGCATGCAAGATTTTATGGTTAAAGGCCATTTGTTAGCAGCTGAGACCACAGAAGGAAATCTGTGTTAACAGCAAATATGCTTTAGATCTTGGCAGGTAGGAAAGTTAACATCTTGATTTTTGTATGTAAGAAATGAAACCTTATTCTGTACTGCTTCAAGCCCTAAAGGGACATTTGTGACTTATTTCAAGCTCTGATAATACTCAAGCTTACTTTTTCCAAATAATTTATATGCGTGTATCTTAAATTCTAGATGGTGCTTGTGTGTGTTTAAAACTTCCATGGATTAATTGAAGTCGTTGCTGGAAGTGTGGTAATCTGGAGAGAATACTTGAGGTGCAAACCCACTCTTTTGCAGTAGAACAGCAGAATAAAGCTTTCTGCCTGGGCAGCACATGCAGAGTTTTCTGCTGCAGAGCCACTTGTGTTTTCATGGTTTAGCTGAGGACTGTTTTTTACAGTCAGGGGGTGAGAAGCTGTGCTGTAGCTAGGTGTGGTGGAACATGTTTGCTGTATTCAAGATTATTTTAGCGTTGTCATAAGCTGTAAAATGTGATGACAACTGTGTTAGCAAGTAGAGTCCTGCAAATGCTGAGCCACATGAGCTGTCCTCTTGACAATAAATGAGCCTGCTTGCGTGAGAGGAGGCTTGACTGACAGTGCTAGGACAAGGATTCTCCTTTTATGAAAATAGATATTGCTGTGCTGAAGAGTCAGTGAACAGAAGAGTACTCCATGGCAAAAAAAGGCACTATGATGTTTACTTTGAATTGAATAAATAGGTGTGAGTGTTGCTGTCCTAGATGCATTAATCCGGGTTTTTTTCTTTTGGAATAGTGTTGGGTTTTTTTTCTCCTTCCCCTTTGTGGTGTTATGCTTAACAATAAAAAGTGTTAAGCACGTTATGTATGTAACACAGCAAGATGTTGGCATTTTGTATAAGCATCAAAGAAGAAAAACCAGTGGAAAGTGGAGGATTTCAAGTAATAGGCAGGTTCCTTCTCCACCCTCCCTATTCCTAAAATGACAGTGCAAACAGTGAGTGGCTTTGTTGAGATGATGCAGTCCCAAACTGTGCTGACTCCAGCAGGTACAGGGTATTGCCAGTGATGGGTCTGCTCCTCTGGTAGCACCTTGGCTTTCACTCCATACCTCCTGGACCTCAAGAAATAAGTGGGAGGTAACTGTTTTGCTCTTAAGTACTTAGTTTGCCTTCTTCAAAAGGAAAAGTTACAGCGTGTTCTCTGGTATTTGCATTTATGAGGTGTTTACATCATTTGCTACTGCAAATGAAGACTGGAGTGTGCTGTGCATGCTGCACTTGGGGCTGTCAGGTGCATCTGGCACAGTTTGCTGTCCAGGTTCAGCTCCCTGCAGACCTTTGTGCAGTCTTCAGAGCCTGCTCCAGACAGGGGCATTTTGCTGCAGCAATAAGGAGACTGCCCGTGGGGTGGAAACTGTGCACCCTGATCCCCCCGGGAGTGGGGGCATGTGCTGAGTGCTAGAGGGTCTGTGCTCCAGCTGCTCTCTGGAGACTCAAGAGGTTTAGGGTCAACACAAGGAAGAACTTTTTCTCAGTGAGGGTGCCAGAGCTCTGGAACAGGCTGCCCAGGGCGGTTGTGGAGTCCATCTCTGGAGACACTTAAGACCTGCCTGGATCTGTTCCTGGGTGACTTGGTCTAGGTGATCCTGCTTAGGCAGGGGGGTTGGACTAGATGATCTTCTAGGTCCCTTCCAGACCCTAATATCTGTGATTCTGTGGTTCTGTGACTCTTCACATGCATCAGCCACAGCTGACAAGCAGGCAAAGAGGTCAGGGAGGGCCTTTCCCATGCAGGCCACCTGCAGTAAACCGCTGGGATCACAGATGATGGGCTTCTCTCAGGACATCACTCAGTGGGGTTTTTGTTGCTTTTTGTTAGTTTGTTTTCTTTTTTTTTTGTCTTTTGATTTAAACGTATCCCAACTTAGCTGTCCCTGCTTGGTCATCTAGAGCTTCTGCAGGCTCTGTGACAGTGATTTCTGCATTTACCTTCTCTTCTTCCCCCTCCCCTCATTCAGATCTAGGTTAGCAGCATGTGAACTGCCCTTTTAACACGGAGATTATGGCTGAAAAGCTGGTTATGTTGAGATGCCAAATTCTATTTGCAGGAGCATTGTTAAAGCTTTCCTTCTGGCTGCTGTACCTTGCTCTCAGATGGCACTTTTCTACCTTCCCCATCCACACACATGTCACCAGGCAGCAGAATTTGGTATAAAAAAGAGTTTATGTGCCTTGCTCGAGAAAGACTAACTCATCACTTGGCTTGTGTGTTTTAAACAGTGCTGGATCAACTGCACATGTTGATGAGGGTAACAGTGGCAGGTCCACGACAGCAGCACTCTGGTGTTGTCCACATCACATGTGGTTTGTTCCAAGCCCCCACACTGTGTGCCCCCTGCAGGCCCCTGGATTCTGCTGGTTTGCACCCTGTGCTCGTGGTTATTGGGGCTGGTTTTGGTACCAATTTGAGCAACTTCTTTCAAGAGGTTTAAAGGGTCAGAGAAAGATTCCCATGCTTGCCCTTAGTCTGTTCTTCCTGGTGAACTAGGGGTAGAACCCAGGACAAGGAATTAGGAATTTTAAGCCCCTAAAGTGTAGGTTTCTTAACTTGGATCAACAGCAGCAGAAGGTTGATGTGGTTGCAGCTGGTCAGAGAAGGAGGCTGAGGGCTGGTACTTGGTCTGCATGGTGTTTGGATTTGTGGAAAAGCTTGGGATGAGTCTCCTGGTGAAAAAGACAAAACTCCTCATGGAATTTCCTATAACGTGATATCTGAATTGAAAGGAGACATGATAACATTGATAGAACAAAAATGAAATCATGCTGATGTGGTTATGCTACCACTTGTGAATTGTAAGACTGTGTGGGAAAACTTAGCTGTGTTTTAAAACATGTCTCTGAAAAGCAGAGTCCTTTGTGCTGGAGACATTTGGTAGCTCTTGCCTGGCATGGACTACTTGGTAGCTCTCTAGCTTGGTCATGGTACAATCAATTGCTCATAGTCTGTTAGACTTGATAAAATTCAGCCAGCTTTTCTCATAGTGATATTGAAAGGAAACTAAAGAAAAGTTGAAACAACGCCCCCCCTTTTTTTCCCCCATTGTCTGTTTTAATCATCTGCTCTAGTAAAGAAGGCACCCTGGTGACCAGGGTCAGGTGTGTCCCAGGTGTGCACACTGCTGGCTGTAGTGCAAGAGATGCCCATGGGAGATCCTCCTATAAACATTCCCTGCTGGTAGATTGAAGGTGTTGCAAGGAGCAAGGACTGGTGGCTTCAGCTGCTGAAGACCAAATCCTCTTTCCACATGGACAGAGAGCTGGTCTGTGCAGCCCTTTGCAAGCTGCCTCCACGTGTGCTCTGAACACAGCATTCCATGCCAACAGCCAACCAAGGGCCCAGCCTGGTGTGGGGAGCTGCTTGCAGGGGGGGGGTTTGGCAGCAAGGTTGGCAGAGCAGCTGTATCTGAAGGTTTTGTCTGTGTTCATGAGGCCGGGTCCTCTCCCCAGAAATATGTCAAGAAGGTGATGTAAAGCTTTCAAAGGTGTGGTCATGCTGGGGGTTCTGAGCTGTGCCAGACTGCCCAAACCCAGGGCAGGATCTGGCTTGCTCTGATGTGCTCGGGGGGATGTGGCACCCTTGAGGGCAGCTGTGGGGTGCAGGGCAGTGTCTGTGTACCCGAGGGGAGCTGTAGGGTGCAGGGCAGTGTCTGTGTACCCGAGGGGAGCTGTGGCACCCTCAGGGCAGCAGGCAGGGCACGCTCAGGCCTGGTGCAGCAGCCCGGGAAGGGAGGGGTCAGGCTCTGCTGCCAAACTGGGAAACAACATTTGCTGGGAGAGACTCTTGAAGCAGCCAAACAATCGGAGCAGGGAAAGGCTAAACTGTAAACAGAGGAAGGTGGTGCCATTTGCTGCAGCAGCCGGGTTGGGTGGTGGGTGCCCAGCACGCAGGGTCCCAGCTCCTGGCTCTGCCCTCCCCTCCTCTGGCACATTTCCGAGCTGTTGCTCCTGGTGCCTTATGTTTCTCTGATGGTTTTTAGCCACTCTGAGCTGCAGAGAGCTTCAGAAGGAGCTGGAACACTTTGGGCTCCGGTGGAAGCTGGTTTTGAAACCATCTCCTGGTGTGTGTCCCAGTGCTTTGGTGAGGATGAAAGATGCCCTTTGCTGGTGCCAGAGCTGCCCTGTGCTCCTGTGCACTGGGAGGGTGAAACACTTTCCCATTTTCCCTTGCCTGCAGATACTTGGTCTGATTATTGCCCTTTTTTTCAGTTAAATGTGTTGATCCAATTAAAGGGGCAGATGTGCCACTAGTTTATGGTTGTGTATATATATATATATATATATACACACAGAACCTCAGCCTTTCTGCTTGTACCCCTTTCAGTGTGCTGACAGCTGCAGATGGGTGTATGGCTGTAGTCCTGGACCTTGCTTTCTGCTCTGACAGATGAGGTTGGTGTCCCGTTGGAAGTGCTGCTGGTGGTGGTGGGGTCACCTGCTGCTTCTTCCCCCGTTTGCAGAACTGCAGCTTTCAGGGTTGTGTGGCTGTGTGCTCTGGGGTTTATTGTTTTAATTCCACCCGTGACCCCTTTCCTGTGTGCACATGCTGCCTGCCCCCTGTTCTACATCTGGAAAGGCAGGAGGAGTCTCAGCACTGGAATGGCAGCAGCTCAGCTGGCAGCAGCGTTTCCCAAGAGCTGTTAGAGCCCTGTGAGCCTCTGTTGGTTCCCAGGGAGCTCGTTGGCAGCCAGGTAACAACACTGGGGTGGGAATGAGTTTAGGAAGTTGCTCTGACCGGTGGCTGCCAGGTGGAGGATGGGCAGCTGCCTGTTACTCACCTGCAGCAGCTCTGTCTCATGTCAGAAAACCAGCCTCAGCTACTGTGGTTTGTTGTAAAGAGAAACCCGATGGTGGTGGTCAGCAGCTGATCTCATGGCTTGTGTTTCTTACAAGAATTTTGCTCCTGGGCTTCTGCAGCAAGGTCTCCTCTCCCTCCAAGAGGCATCCAGGGACTTTTTCCAGTGAAGCTGGGGACAGCAGGGAAATCCAACCACTTCCAGTTGGCCTAGGAGCGGGTCGAGGTTCTCCTGCTCACGTGCTCTGTGTGGTGCAAGCCCTGCAGGAAGGATAGAAACTCCAACAGTACCATTTTCTGTTGCTGCCAAGCATGGGAAGGTAGTGGAACAGCTTTGGGACTCAGCAATCTAGGGTTTCTCTTTCTGTCTCTCTCTCCAGGGTTTCCCTCCCCTGTCTCTTTCTCTCTCCAGGGTTTCCCTCCCCTGTCTCTTTCTTTCTCTCTCCAGGGTTTCCCCCCCTGTCTCTCCAGAGGGCGCTGCCCTCACAGCCCGTGGCCTTACCTCCAAGGTGGCTCTTCTCTTCCATTCAGCAGGGTGCACTGGCCAAACTGGGCTGGTGGGGCAGCCTGCTTCCACACACTGGATTTTCCGTGGCTCTCCCCTGTGATTATTTAGCACAGCACCAGGTTCAGGAGGCTGTTTACCAGCAGGTTAAATTAGTGTGCTCTTTCTGGCTGAGGTTTATTATGTGAAATACCAAACCTCATGAGAAACTAATGTGCAGAACCTGGGTGGTTTTGCCTGCAGCAGAGCAGCCTGGGTAGGCAGCAGCACTGCTGTGCTCTTGCTCTGCTAACACATATGCTGCTTGGCACAGCAGGCAGGTAAAAATAGCTTTCTGTATTCACAGGAGCTCCTGAATGGGTTGGGGACCAGAAGGTCATACATCTTGAAAGAGCTACCCAGAGGTGATCTTCATGCACAGAGGGCATTTGGCCTTTCCAGGCATTCCTGGACCAGCTGGATAGTGGGTCCTGCACATCTGAGGAGCAGTTCACTGGCCCTGCAGGGCTGATAAGAAAATTTTTGTTGTTCATTTAGAATCTGTGAGCCATTTGTAACTGAGCAGTTGTGTGAAGTGAAACCCTTGTCAGCTGGAGAGTGTGTTAAAATGAACTTCAGTGTATTGACAGAACTACTGAGCTGTGAGAAGCTGGGCAGCTAAACCAGAGATTTCTGTCTTGTCTCTTCAAGAGGAGCTTTAGTGGAACTGGGTTTGGGACAGTCAATTGCAGCTGGTTAAAGACACATAACCCAGACAGATCTGCTGGGCTTTGTTGTGCTAATCGTGGGTTGTGATGACATTTGACTAGACAAATGCATGGATTTGCTTTCATGGGCTGTTTGGACCTGATTAAATGCTGGGCTGAGCAATAATCTGTAGATTTCTACAATCCTGGCAAGGGAGAGCATTCAGAGGATGAAGTGACGTGGTTGTCAGCGTGTTTCCAGCAGGGGTTCTGGGAGGCTGTGGCTGCTGCCAGAGCATTAGCCAACAGGTTGAGACAAATGAAAGGTTGAGTACTGGCTCATTCTGGGTATACCAGTAAGGGAGTGAGTTACCTCACGCTGCAGCTGTTGCACCACAGGCTTGCACAATGCAGGAAGCCATGTCTTCAGAGTGGGGAAAAAAACAAACACCAAAAACAACCAAAGGAAAAACAGAATAACAAACAATCCCCAACCAACAACAAAACAAGCAAACAAAAACGCACAAAAAAACCCAAACCAAACAAAAGCAACCAGCAAATTGCATTAATGTAGAAAACAGTGCGTTGAGAATCACAGAAATGAGGCTTGGGAGAGGGCCACGGTGTCATCTCTTCCACTTTCCTTCCAGTCTAGGATTGACTGATGCTTATGCTGTGCTGGGATGAAAATATCACAAGCATCTTTGCTTCCCTAGTGTGCTCCAGAGCAGCCTTGGTGATGCCAGCATCCTCTTCTGGTGCTTTGCTGTTTGATTCTGTGAAACACCAATAATCAGAGTGTGAGAAGTGGTGCAAAGAGGCACCAGCACCCACTGCCTTAAGGACAAGGTAGGGATTTTCTGTTGTGTCTGTCAATCAGGTCAAAGCTTCTATCCTGTTCCTGCTGCCTTTCTGAGTGCTCTCCAAGGGTCTTTATCCAGAGTCACTGTTGCCTAAGTTCAGAGGGATTTTGTTGCCTCCTTGCTTGTCACGTCTGCCTTCCTATCATCTCTGCAGTCACTTGGTCCTTGCTGTTTCTTAGCAGGGTGGGGATGTGTGGAGCCTGTTGTGTAGCTTTCAGGTGGCATCAGGGCTCTCCTGCTCTTCCTGCTCAGGTTGGTCTTTTTACTGTTGCCCAAAACCCAGCTGGTGAGTAATGGAAATACAGAATGAAGAGGAAAAACCTCTGCAGGTGATTGGTACAGTTGCATTTATGTAACTGTAAAATACACAGGGAAATAAATGGATCTGGGGACACTTACAGCTTCATTTTCCTCAGTAATTTATTCTACATACTGAATGATGGAAATAAAGTTTAATTAATTGCCTCTTGCTGGTATTTCTCTATAAGCTTTCATCCAGCTCCTGTTATTCTGTGGTCCTTGAGAGGTAATGCTGACTTGTGCACGAGGGTTGGGATTCTGATTGCAGCTAATCACATCCAAGTGCATAGGAAGGTTAATTTTCCAGCCAGGATGACCTGGTGAAACACTCCTCCTCCCCTCTATGTGAAGGAGGCAGGCAGCTCAGGGGAAGGGACTAACGAGGTCAAAACAGGACTGACAGTTTATGCTGATTTCTATACCAGAAACTTGAGGGTATTTGGTGGGCATGTGTCTAGTTCAGCAATTTTCCACACTCAATCTATTTTCAAAGCATCAGATATTGACAAGTTTTCTTCAACAGGTTGCACTTCAACATTTGACACCCTAATTTACTTGGCAGGTCAGCAAAAAGTCAAGTGTTGCTCTTAAGAGCAATACAAATAAAATCAACAGAGATTAGAGTACTGGGTTACAGGACCCAGATTGACAGGGTCACAAGGACCTCAGGAGATCATCTGCTCCAACCCCATGAGCAGCATTGCCCAGATCAGGCCCCACAGGAACAGATCCAGGGGGGTTTCAACATCTCCAGAGCAGGAGACTCCACACCCTCCCTGGGCAGCCTGGGCCAGGCTCTGCCACCCTCACAGGGAAGAAGCTTTTTCTGCTGTTTCTGTGGCCCCTCCTGTGTTCCAGCTGTACCCACTGCCCCTTGGCCTGGCCCTGGGTGTCCCTGAGCAGAGCCTGGCTCCATCTCCTGACACTCACCCTTTCCATCTTTTTCCCCATCCATGAGGTCCCCCCTCAGTCTCCTCCCAGTTCCAGATCCCAGCTGCCTCAGCCTCTCCTCAGCAGGGAGCTGTTCCCCTCCCTCCAGCAGCTCTGGGCTCTGCCCTGGACTCTCTCCAGCAGTTCCCTGGCCTGCTGGAGCTGAGGGGCCCAG
Source organism: Ceyx cyanopectus (assembly GCA_013401355.1). Lineage (NCBI taxonomy): Eukaryota > Metazoa > Chordata > Aves > Coraciiformes > Alcedinidae > Ceyx > Ceyx cyanopectus. The sequence continues at coordinate 11,243 of VYZU01052340.1, forward strand.
CACTGGACACCACACTGCAGATGCAGCCTCAGCAGGGCAGAGCAGAGGGGCAGGAGACCCTCTCTGACCTACCAACCACCCTCCATCTGCTCCACCCCAGGGTGCCATTGGCCTTCCTGGCCACCAGGGCCCCTTGCTGGCTCATGGGCACCCTGCTGCCACCAGCACCCCCAGGGCCCTTTCCCCTGCTCTGCTTTCCAGTGAGATTCCTTCATAACTTGTAGTTTGTCCCCAAAAAGCAGGGATGTTAGCACTTCAGAGAGAGCTTTAAATCAGGGGAATGTCTGAGGATTCTGAGTCACTTGTGTTACTGAACTGTGAGTGAAATCAGTGTGTCATCCTCACAGAGTGTGCAAGAGGAAAGCTGGGTGAGTCTGTTGGGATAATATAATCAAAACATACTATCAAAACAACCATTATTGGGAAGCTATTGCTAAGAAAAAAGGCAGAGCTGTCTCTTGACTGACTGGCTGCTGCTGACCTCCCAGGGGTGAGTCCTTCACAAACCAGTCACTTCAGACACCAGATCCTTGCTCTGCACCCCCTCCCTCTCTGGCTGAGGTTGGCAGGTCACTGGGTTTTGTCTGAACAGTTGTATTCTCATGTTTATAACACACGTTTTGGTTCTATTTGAAATCTCTCTTGGGGCTGAGGTGTCAGACTTGATGAAGATGTTTAACTTTGGTGAAGTGACTAAACTGAAACTTTCCCTTTGAGGCAGAGAAGGTGCCCTTGGGCAGGAAGGAAAATGAGTTGGTTTGAATTGACATGGAGCACAATTGCTGTTGTCTGTGTGTGCACGTGGGCTCTGTTTGACAACTGGATCATTACTTAGAGGCTTATTGGGTGGCAGGGTGCCAAGGCTTTCATCTCTAGCTGCTGTTTTTTTTTTTGAGGGGGGGGTTCTGTGTGGTTGGTTCTGAGCTCTTGTGCATTTTTCAGCAGCTTTCTTTTCCCCTTTTCTTTGAAGCTGTCACCTTAACTGTGAATGTCCATAGTGATGAGTGAGCTGCTGCATCCTGATACTGTGGCTCTGAGAAACCTAGGCTGCCTGGTTTGGGTTAATGTAGGGGGTGAAGTGTACTTCTTAACAGCCTGATTGCTAATGGTAAAGATCAGGATAGAGGAACTGGCAGTTATGGCAACACCAGTAGCATTTTCCTCCTTTCAAGAGGTAAGAAAAATCATGTTGAATATGAGATGCTTGTTAATGAATGCTTGTTAAGGGGACTGTGTACGGGACAATATTTGTTCTTGCCCTGGCCAGAGGGTAATGGAGCACTGCTGTATTGCTGCAGAAATCTGGGAATGCTGGTTGTCTGTCTGGCCTGGAAATGCTGGTGCCTCTTCTGCAGTTAGAAAGCAGTGCTGGTGGTGCAGGTGGCTTGCAGTGAGCTGTGGGGAGGACTGTTGCCTGCTGATCTGTGTGCATCTGCACCACCATGCCATGGCAGCTTTCCTCATCTTCTTTGTGCTACCTGTGCTTTGCTGTCTGGTGCCCAGGGCAGCAGCTGGAGCCAGGCTCTGACAGTGTGGAGGTGTAGCTGTGTCAGCCAGGGTTGCTGTCTGCTTAGTTCACTCCTTTTGCCTCTCTTCAGCCACAGCTGCTCTGTGAACTCTGCAGAGATAACACACCACGGCAGCATTCTCCCCTCAGGTGAGGCCTCTGCAAGCACCGACTCACAGAATCACAGAATCAGTGTCAGGGGCTGGAAGGGACCTAGAAGATCATCCAGTCCAACCCCCCTGTCAGAGCAGGATCACCTAGACCAAGTCACCCAGGAACAGATCCAGGAGGGTCTTAAGTGTCTCCAGAGAAGGAGACTCCACAACCTCCCTGGGCAGCCCATTCCAGAGCTCTGGCACCCTCACTGGGAAAAAGACACAAGAGGTGTGGAGCTGGGAACCTTCCTTCCAGGAGCTCAGAGCCTGGTGGGAGGTGTCTGGCTAACAGCAGGTAGCTGCTGGAACTGCAGGGAGCTCCTGTGCAGCTGCAGGAGGAGAGCACCCTGCTCTGAAGCTGCAGAGAGCTCTCTCTGCTCTGTCTCTCTGCAGGCTGCTGGTTGCACTCCCCAGTTCTCAGAGCAGGGCTTTCTGAGCCCCTGCAGCCTGGCTCTGTGACTCTGGCAGGCAGAAGCAGCTGGTGGTGCAGCTTTGGTGCTTGGAAGGCAGTTCCTTGCTGCTGTGGTGTTAGATGGCAGTGGCTTTTGGTAGTTCATGGCAAGGAACCCACATTCCAGATCCAGCCCTTTGGCAGTGAGGCATCTGAAAGGGATTTTTGTGAGTCTAGGGCTACAGCTAATACACTGTAAAAACCCAAACCAAAACACAACAACAAACAGCCCAACTCAAGAAAAACCACACCCCAAAACAAACCCAAACCGATGAAACAAAAACAAAGGAGAAAATACCCCCATAACAAAAACACCCCAAAAAACCAACCAACCAACCACCACACACACAAAAAAAGAGTTGATTGGGGTTTTTTCTAATCTTTGCATTCCCTCCTCAGTAGCTAAAAGCTGGGGCAAGACAGCAGCTCTCTGCAGAGTGACACCTGTCAGTCAAGGCTGGCTGAGCACTTCCCACCCCTGCATGGCCACCCTTCAGCACAGCCATCTGCCCCAGGACCTGGGCAGCTCTGCTCTCATCCCTGCAGGGGTTTTCCAAGGGCAGGAGGAGCAGGGAGCCCAAGTTGGGTTGGCCAGGCCAAGTTAGGTTGTTGCCTTGGGCACAGGCTGGTGCTGTTGGTTCAGGCAGTGCAGCTTCTGCTGAAAGGTAAAGGCAGGTGAATGCAGAGGGCTTCCCAAACTGGGATCATGTTGGGAACTGCCATGAAAGAAGTGGGGGTGCAAACTCTGGCCTGGCCACAATGTTTCTTGGAGGCAGAATCATGGTTTTGGCCCATGATTTAACATTTACATCCTGAAAAAAAAGAGCTTGGCCGTGGTGGTTTCCCATGTGAACATCAGTGATTCCATTTTTGTTTGTTCTCTTAACAGTACCACGGGTCCCCAGGCTGCTCACTGAAGTTGATGTTTCTGTCAGAATTTAGAATCAAGAGTCCTAGCCATGTCTGGGTGCAAGGGAGCTCCAGAGCTGATCCAGCCCAACCCCTGCTGAGAGCAGGGACATCTGCAACTACAGCAGGGTGCTCAGAGCCTCCTCAAGCCCCACCTGCAATGGCTCCAGGGATGGGGCCTCCACCACCTCCCTGGGCAACCTGCTCCAGAGTCCCCCACTCTGTTGGGAAAGAACTTCTGCCTTAATTATCATCTCAATCCACTCTTTCTCCTTTCAAACCATTGTCCCTTGGCCTTTCACTCCAGGCCTCTGGAAACAACCCCTCTCCAGGCTTTGGATCAGCTCCCTTCAGGCACTGGCAGGTGCTCTAAGGTCTCCCTGAAGCCTTCTCTTCTCCAGGCTGAACAACCCCAGCTCCCTCAGCCTGTCCTAGGAGCAGAGCTCTTCCAGCCCCCTGAGCATCTCCGTGGCCTCCTCTGACCCCATCAGCTCCATGTCCCTCCTGTGCTGAGGGCTCCAGAGCTGGACACAGGGCTCCAGGGGAGCTCTGCCCAGAGCAGAGCAGAGCAGCAGGATCCCCTCTCTCCATCTGCTGCCCACACTACTCCTGCTGCAGCCCAGGATGGATTGGCTGCTGGGCTCCAGCACACCCTGGCTACTCATGGCAGCTGCTCCTCTCTCAGCACCCCCAAGTCCTTTCCTGCAGGGCTGCTCTGTTGCCTCATCCCCAGCCTGGATGGGCAATGGGGATTGTTCCAGAGGCAGGACCCTGCATGTGCTCTTGTTGAATCTCAGGAGGTTCCCCTGGGCCCAGCTCTCCAGCCTGACCAGGTCCTTCTGGATGACATCCCATCCCATGGTGTATCCACAGCCCCACTCAGCTGGGTGTCACCTGCCAACCTGCTGCTGGTGCCTCCATCCCCTGGCTATAATGATAGATGATCCCTTTTTTTGCCACCTGGAGAGTAGTTGCAGGAGTTAGAGGAATATGGAAAAGCAGGATGCAGTAGGGATGCTGGAGAGGGAGCCTCTCCTGGAGGCTGTTGCAGAGGCTCTGGAGCAGCGTGCAGGGTGCTGAGGGCAGCTGTCAGCTGGGTGCAGGTTGCTGCTTCAGTAAGGCTGCTGTGCTGCTGGGAGCTCCGGTGTGAACAGTCCCTGTGGTGGGGCTGGGGTCAGTGCCAGGGAGCCAGTGGGGTTGGTGCCTTCCCTGGGGGAGCTGCTGTGGAATCACTTCTAACTACACCCCTTTTCTGGTGTTGTTTTCCTCATGTTAGGATACTCCTGAAAGATGGTGGATCGCTTGGCAAACAGCGAGGCAAACACCAGAAGGATCAGCATCGTGGAAAACTGTTTTGGGGCGGCTGGGCAACCCCTGACGATTCCCGGCCGCGTCCTGATCGGAGAGGGGGTGCTGACCAAGCTATGTCGGAAGAAGCCCAAAGCCAGGCAGTTCTTCCTGTTCAATGACATTTTGGTCTATGGCAACATTGTCATCCAGAAGAAGAAATACAACAAGCAGCACATCATCCCTCTGGAGAACGTCACCATCGACTCCATCCAGGACGAGGGCGAGCTGCGGAACGGCTGGCTCATCAAGACGCCCACCAAGTCCTTCGCGGTTTACGCCGCCACCGCCACAGAGAAGTCGGAGTGGATGAACCACATCACCAAGTGCGTGTCGGACCTGCTGTCAAAGAGCGGGAAGGCTCCCAGCAGCGAGCACGCCGCCGTCTGGGTGCCCGACTCGGAGGCCGCCGTCTGCATGCGCTGCCAGAAGGCCAAGTTCACGCCCGTCAACCGCCGGCACCACTGCCGCAAGTGCGGCTTCGTCGTGTGCGGGCCCTGCTCGGAGAAGAGGTTCCTGCTGCCCAGCCAGTCCTCCAAGCCCGTGCGCATCTGCGACTTCTGCTACCGGCTGCTGTGCGCCGGGGAGCCACCCGCCGCGCCCTCTTGCCGCCCGGACTCCTGTGGCCGCTCGCCCAAGTCGTGTCCCAACGACGCGTCCGACGACGAGGACGACGACGACAGCAGCGATTGAGGGCCACGCTGGTTCATGGGGGGAGGGGATTTCTTCCCCTCACCGCCTGTTCGCAGGTTGCGTTTTGGACTGTGCGAGCTGCTCCTGGGGAGGGCTGTAGTGAGGTTCCTCGGAAAACCCCTGTTGTAGCCATAAAATAGCCTGAGTTTCTTCAGCTGCCATGTGCCTCGACCTAGGAATTCTCTAGGAATAGGGTCTTTTCACTCCTCTGCAGGGATAGACTAAATGTTACCAGAGTCCTTTCCAACTTCTTGTTCCGAGTCACAACTAGGTTAGACTTTGTGGAAGATTGGAGAATGAAATGGTCTTTCCTCATTTAACAACCCCCACTTCCTCATGCTTCACCTGAATATGTTGTGACATGGGGGATGTTTTCAGATACAGGGAGAAAAATGGGAAGCCTTCATGGAAGGAGGATGTTCTGGTCAGTCCCTTAAACCACCTTGGTTTCTGTCTGTGCTACACAAGAAGTTGAAATGTGACGTGACTTAAGAGACTTTCATGCCAGGGAAGTTGGAAATGGTGTCGTTCTGCTCTTATTTATGATTTCCCATGCCAAGCAGTGCCTTGTACCAATTGTGCTGATTCAGGGAGAAACAAACCTGTTCTGTCTGGACTGTATTTGCCCGGGATTGTTGGTGCTACTGAAACACCTGCTGTGTTCAAAGTGGAGCTCTGCAAGGTCACAGCTGCACCCCAGGTGAGTGGCAGACCCACACGGCATGTCCTCGCCCACCCAGGCAGCACTGGGCTCTGGAGATGCCCACAGACTTCAGCAGGATGGCAGTGTGGGTCAGGATCTGGAGATGAAAATCTTGGAGTGGCTCTTCACAGGGATTTCTAAGTTTTCTTTTCAAACCAGTGGCTAAACTTTGGCAAACGTGTAATTTTAGCTGGTTGGTAGAGCCCTTGGATGGGACAGCCTGTATATTTTTGGAAGCAATTCCTCAAAATGTCATGAAATAATTTCTTAAAACATAATTGTAAGGGCTGTTTGTGTTTTGTTTTCCCCTCCAGGAATTTTATTGGCTTGTTTAAAAATAACCTCAGAATTGCTACAAAAAGCCTGCAAGTATCCTCATAAAATTGGCTTTCCTTTTTACACAGCTGACCTCAGGATCAATGTGAGATGCAAGTTATTTCCTACTGTGTGCCCAGGACCAAGAACATGTATTTGAGAGCTGTAATGAAACTGTCAGTGCAAGAAAGTGTCTCTATCATAGTATCCATTTTTATTTTGACTAAGTTCTTGAATACAGAAACCTTGTGTTCCCATATAAATGTACAAGTTAGACTTGCAAAGACACGTTAACCCCCCAAAATTCCGTGTTTCTCTATTTTTATAACTGTAGTGTCCATTTTTGAATCAGAAAAACCTCTTTGGAATAGTTGTTTGAATTTAGTAGCGACCGACTTTATACAGAAAAAGTTTAACTTTTGTATCTCTGAGTGACAATTTCTGCACTGTTTGCCTCAGGTGGCAATAATTGGGTTAAATATTTATTGAATAAACAATCAATGCTGCAACTGCACCAGTCTCCTGTTGTGTAGGCTGGGGATGCCACGCACGGCTTCCTGATGAACCTGGCAGAGCAAAGCTGCAGCCTTCCCGGGATTCCTGCTGGCTGGGGATGCACTGGTGGCCACAGGGAGGTGGCTTCAGGTGACAACTGCTTTTCTAAAGCTCTGAAGAGTAAGAGTAAGCTCTGGCTTACTGTGAAATGCCTACAAAAAGTTGGAAGGTGTTCTGATGGAGAGCAGGGGACAAGAATGAACCTTGTCTGCAGAAAGACTTCCTGAGAGCAGCTCCATCCTTGGAGCAGGAGGGAAGGGGACCTGCAGCAGGGAGAATGGGCTGTTCTGAGGAGGCACTGCCAGGTTAACTGCTTTACTCCTTGTGCCTTTCTTACTCAGGGTCTGTCTTTCAGGATTGAAGACTCCTCAGCTTCAGTCCTACAGATTCCAAGTACAAACCTCCCTTGTGCGGGCCTCCTACTGACTGACAGTTTGCTTCTTCTGATGCAGTTGTTTTCTTCACCTTAAGTTGTCAGATGTCACTTGTCCTGTCCAACAGAGTTCATCTCCCTGTGCACTTCCCTGTGTTTCTCCCTCATACTCCTCAGGGTGGAGAGAGAGTTGCCAAGAGTCAGACCAGAGCCTTGTACCTACTTCAGACATCCTTTAATCTCTAAATTCCACTTGCACTGTGGGCACTGATCGCCGAAGCTGTAACCAAACCAACATGTGCCTGGGATTTTTCACCTGAAATGGGTGGATGTGGCCCAAGTTTTTTGAGAAAAAAATAACACTTTAAACACAACAAAAGTGCCCCGTGGTGGTGGCTCTGTCCCTCAGTGTAAAACTTTACAACATGGACTAAGCAACTTTTCTTGTACCTGGAGATTCCTGAAAGGGCTACTTTTCTCCTCTGTAATCTTGTTCTGTCCAGTTAATTTATTTACAAACACATGGTGTAGATTCGAGCCTATTTAATTTTTTTAACTGTGGGCCTTCAAGGCTGACAGAAAACAGGATGGCTGGTTTATCTTGACAAGTATTTTAGCAGTGAGTTTATTCACTGTCAAGAGGGATTAATAAATGCAGTCTAAGTACGCAGAAAGAGATGAAGGCTAAAGTGGAAATAAATAAAGATTTAGAAGCCACTGATGCATTCTAGTAACTGTTTCAAACCAGGATGCCCAGGTGTGTTGCTGGCTTTTGAGTTTGGATTTTGTTGGAGCAGTGTCTGAGCTGCTGGAAGAGGCTGGAGGCCCCTACCCTGGGTGTGTGGCAGGGTGCTGAGCAGCTCTGCCCCAGCGCTGCAGGTCTCAGCCCAGCCCTGCTGCATCACCCCTGGGAACAACTCTGCTGGCAGGGAGTAATTTACCAGTCCCCTGTGCTCTTAGGGGCTTCAAAAGGGATTCAATCAGGTTAGTCTCTGCATGTTTATGTACTGTTTGTTGTTTGTGGAGGGTTTGTGCAACCCCTGCTGAGAGCAGGGACATCTGCAACTAGAGCAGGGTGCTCAGAGCCTTCAGAAGGTTTGAAGTGGAGCCTCGGAGACTGCTGTAGCTAATGAGTAATCTGGGAGGGTCAGGAGCTGTTACCCTGCTTAAAACAGATTAACAAAGCGAGTGGATTAATGAGTACCGAGTTTGCAGCAGGGCTCTTGAGGTCCCTCTCTGGTAGTCGGATGATGACAGTGACATGCTGAAATCTGTGCCCGTGGGGCTTTCCCTCCGGGGGTTGTGCTTGAGCTGGTTCCCAGTGCAGGGGTGACAGTGGATATCCCAGTGGGTGGTGAATGTTTCTGTGGACGCATGTTGTGGATCATGAGATGGTGAGTTTGGCATCTCCTGTTGGTTCTGTCAGCAGAGCTGGACCGGTAGAGTCTCTCATCTGTTCCTTGCCTTCCTGTGGGATGAAATGGAGCCTGGAAGGGGTGTCTGAAACCGGCTCCTTGCAGGTGGGTTCCCTGACTGGTTGCTGCAGCACCCCCTGCCCGCAGAATCTGCTCTGTGCTGGGATCGAGCTTGGAGTGACTCACAGACAGCTCTGCAGTGGCAGACAGACAGCTCTGGCAGGCACTTAAAGACAGACAGCTCTGCTGTACTGTGCCTGTCTCAGCTGCAGTTTGGCAGGTACCTCAGTCTCCAGAGCAGAGATTTTTTTTGCTTTCTCTCTGACTTGCTACTTGTCTGAAATGTTACCCGTGCCCCGGAGTAGAACTGGAAAGGCTTCACCTGCACTCAGACACGTGTAGGATAAAAACTAACAATGTAAATTGATTGAAGTGACAGTGAAATAATCTGCTTAGGAGCAGGAGCCATTAAAGTGTTTCTTTGTGCATCTAACTTGTTTATCCTGCCTAAAGGGAATGCTCTTTCCATGGGGATAAAGCTTTGCATTTATCAAGCTGGCAGTTCCACCTGCTACTGTAAGAAACCCTCTGAGGTTGATTTCTGCAGGCATGAAAAACTACCCAGTAGCAGCAGCAGAACCTGAGGTGATGCAGAGACCTGCCCCCATTAGGGGCTTTCTTGGCTACAAGGAGGGTAGCTGGATTGAAGGGTAAGAACATATCCAAACCCCTTGTTTACAATCCTTTTGCACAAGGTGATACCCCCAGCTGAAGTTCAGGCAGGAGAGCTCATTTTATTCTGATGTTCTGAGGCATAACACCAGTGAGTTCAAGGGCTGAAACCTAAACTGGGAGGAGTGGCTGA
>VYZU01052391.1:0-15964 GCA_013401355.1 Ceyx cyanopectus
AGTAGAAGGTCCAGCATCACTCACAAGGTTCTGCTTGGTGCTAAGAGCTTGCTTACACTAAGATCTTCGGGTAATTAATGGGAGACTAGAAATACAAAAGCCCTTGTAGTATTGGTTTTATCTTTATTTTGTGGATACAAATGGCTTCCCAAAGTGTTAGTCCAATATTTCAGAGTTAGGTGAGCTGAATGGAGGGAATCGATGTCATATTTACTGACAACCAAAGACAAACCACAGAAGAAAATCAAAAGGGAAAGCTCCTGAGTGATCAGTATGTCTGTTTATTTATAGTCTATATGACAGCCTTCTGAATACAGCAGCCCACCATTCTTTCCCATTTATGCATAGTAATGAGACTTTTTTTAAAAAAATTTGGTCTTCAATCATGAGCAATTTCATGTCCCAGAAATGCAACATAATGGGCCCTTTTAGGTTCTCTAATACTCTTCTGGTGACTTAAGCAAGTGCTGAATGCAACTGGTCACTTCCTTAGTGATACTTGTATGCATTAAAGTTTATTTCCATGAAAAGTTCAAATATGTTATAGATTTGTAAAACTCTGTGGTGAGAATTTGAATTTCTTAGACTTGAAGTCAATGCTTTGTGTTCACAATTCAGGCTTAGTGCTCTGAAGTTCTCAAAGTGTGTTTGGCTTGGGGGCTGGGAAATGCTGGAGAGAGCTCCAAGTCTTGAAAGGCTGTTTCCTGTACCACTATCTGCAATTATTTGGGATTGCTGACAGGCTTCAAGGTCTGTTGCTTTTTTCAACGTTTTTTTCTGAGGCTAGATATTATATACTATGAAGTGGATAATAGTCTTGTGTTGGCAGTGGATTCACTTGGGTTATTATTTATCTAGATTTTAAAGACAACTGTTCACATCTCTAATTTGTGAAGAGGAGCTTTGCTAAGATTAAAATAGGCAAATAAGACTTTAAAAACCTTAATTTAGTAATTTATGAGCTCTCTTGTGCTCTTTAGTTACTTACTTGACCTCCAGCCAAGAGTGAATTCATTATTTTAAAGGAATATTCTTACAGATAATTAACTCCTGAAATGAATAGGCAAAAATTTGGTCATATCCTGATTATGCAGGACAGCTCTGGACTATGCAAGCTCATTGTTGCTCTTTACGTTAGAGGCACTTAAACAAGTAATCCCAATGTAAACCGGGGCATAAGGTTTACGTGCAGGCATATAATGTTACTCTTTTATGCTCTGCTAAAATGACTTGGGGAAAAGGGACTGGGAGCAGAACACACCTTGTATTTTGTTTAGGACAAATTAATGCAACAGATAGCTTATGCTTTGAAATTCTAACCCCTGTAATGATAATTCTTTCCCATGAACATGTCTTCAGTGGGATATGAAAAAGGTGGGAAGTGGGATAGAATTCTCAGCTTACCCTTCTGGATTGAAAGGAGAGCAGCAGCTGCTGGGAGTAGGTCCCAGTGAATACATTCTGTTCCCAAAGAAAACCACTTCTTATCACTATGCAGAAAGGTCATAATTCAGATAACAGTGCTGTTAATATCTAGTGTGACTTGAGAAGGGATAGGTCTCAGCTTCCCACCTCCCCATACACGAGGAGACTTTTGTTGGAAGCTGCTCTAAGCCTTGGGCTACAGATGTTCAGAAAAGCTGTTGTTCCCATGTTTTTGATTTGGAAAGACACAGATAATTGCTTGGCTTCTTGCTGTAGTGAGGAAAATCTGAATGCAAGAGGAGGGATGAGAAAATTGGATTTTCTTTTATTGCACAGGAACACTGTACAACACTGACAGAGTATTTACTCCTTTCTCTTTTAATTTGATTCTCTGACCACCATATCAATCTTTGTTCATTGGTGAAACAAAATTATAAAGTATCATAGGTGTTGCTACTTGTACCTCAGTAACAACTAAAAGATGGGTAAGAATGGAAAATTTGAGCCATTCTGTAAGATATATTTGCACATTCAACCATAATGAAATGCACCAGTTATACAAAGTGTTGTGAGATGGCTCTTTGAGCCATTTCAACCAAAACATCTTTTATGGCTCCTATTTTTCTTCCTCTAGTGAAAGATTTTATATGCATGGTATGGATGTGTTGAATACTAGTAAGTATTGAATTCTGATTGACTAGCTTTCTTTCCGCTCCACAGTACATGTATAATGATTTGAATAATACAAATTGCACTGGCATTACTAATCTGTACAGCAATGCAGAGTAAAACTTTACTGTCTGCAGTTAAAATACTGTGAACATGGTTCCAGTGGTAGGCTTTTTATTTTTTTTCTAGTGGATGGTTATGTTTTTTACTTTGCTGTGAAAGAAACAAACACAGGGACAGTCACCTTGCCTCTCCATATTGGAATGGGTTTTGTCCAACCGCTGAAGAAGAAAGAGAGAATTGCCCTGGCTTGTACTGAAGCCACCAGTTGCAGTAACAGCAATTAAACCTTTCAGTAAGGACACTTCTGTAAGTGTAGTGGAGATTTGTGTTTACAGCAGGAATAAGTCATGCTTCCTATAGACTGGCATTACATTGGGCCCATTTGGAAAAGAGAGACAGAATTTATCTCTGGAGAGTGTTTTCTTATCATACTGCTGGAAGCACCAGGTACTCTTTGTTTCCTCTTCTTAGAAACAGGCCTGTAGTTTATAATCTATTTAGTATTCACAGAGCTTAGTATTCACTTAGATCTATGTTGAGTGCATTATAGGCTGTGTAAATAAATTAGAATGAAAATCGTATATTAGCGAGAATCCATGGACTAAAACAAGGCAACAGGGCAGGGCAACATTTTTCCTAGCACCATTGTGAAAGTAAATTAATGGGAAATACTTCCAATCTCTCTATGAGAAGAGGACTAATTTATATTTCATTCACAGATAGCTTCCAGAAGATACGTGACGCAGATAAATAAAGTCATCAGAATAAGATGATGCTAAAAATTCATAAATATGTTTACACTTGCAAGTGGCAAATGTTACAGCTTTCAGAGCTGAGAGTATATTCAGGAATACTGTCCATATGCCTCTATTGGCTGACAAAGTAGTGCAGCTTGTGGTACGCTAAATGAACATTCAGAGATTGGAAACTTGCCGTTTTTTGAGAATTTAGACCTTACTTGCACCTGTCTACAGAGCATAAACTTCTGATTATCCTTTAAGTTACAGATACTTACCTGTTTCTACATTTGCAGCTAAATAGTTGCAGGAGCTTGCATAGCATGGACATAACATGGTTAGATTTCTTCATTTTTGTGAACTGTTTTAAAAATCCCCTAAGTTTAGTGCTGTGGTTATTTATCCAATAATATAAATAATTTTGTGGAGCAGGAAACTTCAATTAAATATTACTCTTTAAGCCTTGCTATATGTAACTGATGGACTGGGGAACTGAAAAAGCAAAGTCCTTCATCACCTATATCCAAGAATCTGGAGAGAATACTCATTAAATTTGCATTAGTTTAAGAAAAATGAAACTTCTAAGCCAATTACAGTTTACTGTTTAGACTGAAACAATGAAAAAATGACCTTTGTTGCAGAATATGTGACTTGAACAGCCAGTTCCATATAAAATTGAGAAGTTGCAAATGTCCTGCACTTGAGTGATGGTGTGTGTGTGATCTTAGTTCTGCTTCATTAGCCCCTAGTGAATGAGTGGTAAATTTTTCCTGTTTATACATCTTCTGTCAGGGGATCATAAACATAGCCTGACTAGTGCGTGTTTTCACTGCAGCAATTTAATTTATATATTTTTGCCGTGTTGATGAATAGTTTATATTCCACTTGAATAAATTTTTCTTCTTTTCAAATATTCAGATAGGTATTAGCAGTGGTTAATTATCCACTCAGTACCTTTTGTAATAGAACTATCTGTCATTATGGCAAGCTTTTATGTTGTATTTGAGGGATTCAGTCTTCTCAGTAAAATATTGCTTTTGCAGTATGCATGGGAACGATCAATTTTATTTTCTGCTGATTTGATAATTTTCTACTAAAATTTAATCTTCTCTGCTATGGAGTCTGTGGCCAATTGAAAGATTTTTCCCTCTGCTAATAGAATATCTAATGCTTCTGCATTTTACTTGCCATTTCTATAAGTATGCCTTTAGATTTTTCTGCACTGTGATACTTTTAAATCTCCTTTTAAGGGTAAGAAATGTTCAGCTAGGTTATGTTTTCTGTGTCCTTCACTAATTCAGAGATGAAGCGTGTTACATCTTCAGCTCCTGGCAGCTGACTGAAGGTGTCAGCAGACATTTTGCACTTTTTTCTGATAATGGTCTATCAGTCCTAGATGAAGACCGTGAAAAACTGTCTGAGCTTTGGATGACCTTATACTCAGTGGTGAATCATAGACTCATAGAACAGCTTGGGTTGGAAGTGACCTTGAAGATCATCTAGTTCCAACCTCCCTGCCATGGACAGGGACACCTTCTACTAGATCAGGTTGCTCAAAGCCCCATCCAACCTCACCTTGAATTTTACATGGCTGGAAAAAGATGAGGGAGAGAGAGGAAAGATATTTTGTAAATGGCAAATTTCTAAACAGAGGTGACATAGGCATGACTTAAGGACTATGTTTTTAATTATTACTGTAAATGCCTGGATTCACTGCTGCTTTAGAACTGCTCTCCTAATAAAAATAAGACCATAAATGGTAACAAACTGGATAATAACAATATATAATATGAAAGCTTAGAAACCGTTTTGGAAACTGATTACTGACTCCTTACTACTGGCTATTCATAGAATCATTTAGGTTGGAAAAGACCTTTAAGATCATTAAAAAATGGCTAACCGGCAGTCATTAAAGACTGCCAAGTCCATCACTAAATCACATACTTTAAATACCTCCAGGGATGGTGACTCCACCACTGCCCTGGGTAGCCTGTTCCACTGCTTGATAACCCTTTCTGTGAAGACATTTTTCCTAATGTCCAACCTAAACATCCCCTGGCACAATGTGAGGCCATTTCCTCTCGTCCCATCACTTGTTACTTGGGAAGAGAGATTGACCTCATTCCAACCAGGTAGTTGTAGAGTGGTAAGGTCTCCCCTGAGCCTTGTTTTCTGCAGACTAAACAAACCCAAGCTCTCTCAGCCACTCCTTATAAGACTGGTTCTCTAGACCTTTTACCAGCTTTGTTACCTTTCTTTGGACATGCTCCAGAACCTCAATGTCTTTCTTGTATTGAGGGGCCCAAAACTGAACATAGTATTCAAGGTGTTGCTTCACCAGTGCCAAGTACAGTGATACAGTTCCCTAATCCTTCTGGCTGCACTATTTCGGATACAAAATCTTGGCCATCTGGGCATACCACTGGCTCATATTCCTGGCAGCTTTCCAGCCACAGTTCCCCAAGCCTGGAACATTGCAGGACCCATCACTTGGCTTTGTTGAACCTCATACCGTTGACCTTGGCCCATAGAGGTCCACTCTCACAGGATGGGATATGTGTGGTTTAAGGCAGTAAGTGTTGGAGTCAGTTGAAAATTCTCATATGCAAGGACAAATTTCTTTGACTGTTGCCATTGCAAAGCCTCTTTCTAATGGTACATTACAAACCATAAACTCTAGTTCACTATTTCTGACCTACTGTATTTCCAAAATCTTCATTTGAAATACAGTTGATTCACAGGTAAGAAGTAGTAGAAGTCGGTATAAATTATCAATATGTTAATAATTTCAGTTACCTATTGATTACCACTCTTGCATCATTAGTGCAAAACAAATGAAGATTCAGGAGGGTGAGAAGGCTTATGAAAATTGGAGACAACAGATGACCAGAAGCATGAGAGCTTTCAGTGAAAACTATCTGTCTTATGGTGTTCAGTAGTTGCTGTTTGTCACACTGATGAATTCCTAGTATTCTGTTTCTCTTTTAGCCTTTGATTTCTACGAATCTTTAAATAGTCTATTATTTTTCAAAAAAGATTTACGGAAACCTTGCACTTAGTTCATAAAGTATGTATAGGTATGTTGCACAGTGTGTAACAGTATTACACTTGGTCTGCTACCCTAACCATAGTATCAAAGCACCTTTCAATCTAATGGAGTAATCTTGATCTGAATCAATGAAGTAAAGTTAAAAAAGGTATACAAAAAAGTTTAGCTCGTGGTCACACAGTATGCCAAGAGCATGAAATTAGGGAGTCCACCCTCTGATTTTTGCTTGTTTTTTTTTTCTTCCTCTCACATCTAAAATAAAGAATAACAACTCTGATGATGGTAAAAAAGCCCAAACATTGGAGTTGTTTAAGGGTTATGCTTCAAACATAAAATGTTACAGTAAAATATGATGTTACAGCGGTTCATTCTGTAGAGGAAATGTCTCTTGCTTATGTTTTTATGGAAGGGTAGGTACATCTGTAAAAATAATTATGCTTGGATCATCATATTTACAGGTTAACAATCATCTGCTGATTATCTGCTGATTCTTGCAAAACAGAAAATCTGTTCTTATACAAACATTAATTACAGAATATCTAACAGAATAATTCCAAACTGGTCTAATTATTCAGTGTTTTTATACAGTGTTTAATTGCATTTTATGCTGAAAAAAGATCCAGACCAGTCCTCTTGCTAAAGGTGTTTTTACATTTATACATTTGCTTTAGAGCTTAAGCTGACTGTTTGTCCTGGATGCTTCGCCATTGTAGTAGACAGGTTTTTGAGTAGCTCCCCGACCTCTGTTAATTACCATATTGGGTTGAACCTCCTGTATCACATCAAATGGATTGCATCTATTACATCCAATAAAATTGGTGTGTGACGGTTATTGATAGGGTCTCAACCATCCTAGTTTTATTAAGACCATTTTTACACCTAGGTTACAAGCTAACAATGCCATTATCTCTCCCCAAAATCCCTTGGCAGTTAGTAGCGCCAGCAGCAGTAGAAATTACAGTGGGATTAATCTCTGGCTCCAGCCTCCAAAAGCTTTTCTCTGGAGGTACAGGATGATATGTTGAACTGTGTTAAGCGGTGAAAGATTTAATGAAAGAAAAACCCCGAGTGCCTGCCCGCATCAGAGTTGGCGTCTGTCCCTTTCCAAACTTGTCAGTGCTGTTTGTTGCCTGTGTAAGCCTGCTGGGCTGTGGAGATACGCACGGGGGCTTGGGCTCTGCGGTTGCTCTCGTTGTTTTTAAAAGCCTGACCCTGCAGAAGGTTGGTCGGAGCAGTCGATTGTGGAGGAAAATGAGGAGATGGAGTAGAAGGAGGGAATTACAGATCTCTCAAGAGTCCCTTTCATTGCAAATCATTTTTCCAGCTGTGGGAGAGGGTTTGGCACGGTGAGCAGAGCAGGGGGAGACGGATCCCGTGGATGAGGACAAAGAGCGGCACAGCACAAAAGGGTGAGGGAGAGGAGAGGGGACGCGGTGACTTGGCAGGTCACTCCCATGGCACCCTGCTCTGCCTGATAAGGGGGGGTTTACAGGCGGGAGGCTGCTGCGGACACACCTCCGTGCGCACTGCGGAGGCACCGGGGTTTGGGGAAGGAACGATAAGGAACACAATGAATAACTAACAAAGCTTATTTGATGAATGCAGTCATTTGCATTAGAGTGCCAAATAGCTTTGCTCCTGGCGGCTGAGTGTCATACCCAGCCACAAATATTATTAGTATCGTTTCAATGACATCCAAGGGTGACAGCAGACTGTATGGGTGGAGAGGTTGTTAGGAAGTTTCAAATTTTGCAGAAGAAAATGAAGGCTAGAGAAGAGTGAGCTGAGCATCCCTCGATTTTGTTTGGGTTAGGGAAGTAATGGCAGTATTGCTAAAATAGCCTTCCTTGAGCTTGGAGGGAGTATACAAGTAAAACCAAAATACAAGACAGAACTGAAATAATGTAATATATCATGCCTTCTTGTTCACATTTTGTGACTAACTTTTCAAAAGTGACAAAGAAGATGCATGGTAATCGGTTATAGCTTCTATACGTAGGTAATGCCTATAGGTGCAGCATCTGCATGTCAACTGAGCAATCCTTGTGACATTCTGGAAGATGCAGTATAAAATTTTAGTATCACTCAGAAACTTCCTTGTGTCCGTTTTTTGCTTTGTTTTCACTTTTATTCACAATGTTTTCCGGTGAAATATAAATGAATGTATTTTGTGCCATTTTTTGCTCTTTGTGCCTCATTCCTCAGGGGGAAAAAAAATCATTACTTTTAATGACAGAGAGAGATCATACACATAAAATATATGTTGAGCTTTAGCCTAGCACAAGCTAAGAATATAAAAATCTGTGACCTAGAGCTGCAGGCTTCAGCTTCAACTCAAGTTATGATCTACCACCAGATCCCTGACCTGTATTGTTTGCTTTTGCAATGCAAAAAGCCACAGGACATAAAGGACTTGTGCATTATATCTGAATGTTAGTTGTAGAATTAGTATCCATATAGAATGCATGATTCTCAATTAGAGAAGCCAAGAACACTCTTGATTTAATAATCTTTGGCTTCTTTAGTGAACTTTTTCCTTTCTGGGGTTTATGTCCCTGGTCATTTTTTCCCTTGGATGTTAAGTGGCCTGAACTCATGGATTGTGCTTATTATGTGTCTGAGGTTCATATATGTTTATATGCTCTGTATTTACCACCAGCCAGTAATAGCTAATGGCAATGTAGAATCATAGACTCATCTAGGTTGGAAAAGACCTTTAAGATCAAGCCCAACCATTAAAAATATTCTACCCAGTCCACCATTAAGCCATGTCCCCAAGCATCATCTCTCTATAGCTTTTAAACATGCCCAGGGATGGCGACTCACCCATGTCCCTGGGCAGCCTGTTCAATGACTGTCAATACTTTCGGTAATTTATTTTTTTTCCTCATGACCAGTTTAAACTTCCCCTGAGCCAGCTTGAGGCCATTCCCTCTTGTTCTATCACTAGTTACTGTGAGAAGAGACCAACGCCTACATACTAATTATCAGAAGGTGGAAAGGTGGTAAATGTTCTGTTTGAGGTTCTAAGGAAGTACTGAAATACTTCTGAAAAAATATGAAGAGTCACTGGAAGTTAAGAGACAAGACAACCACACTTGAAGAGAACTAAAAAGCATGAAGAGCCTCAGATGTAACAGTTTTTAGGGGTTCATCATTCCTAAGAAAACCAGCAATGCTGGACAATTCCTAGCAGCATGTAAGACAGGAATATGTTTGCATAGACTGTTGAAATGGCCAAGGTTTGCATTAGCAAGGGCCCCATCAGACTGGGCAGCCTGAAGCAATGACCAATCCTTTGCTTACTTGAGGATCAATAAAATAATTTTCTGATTCAGGCTTTACAGTTGTATGATTATGTTTTGTTACAACTGCTATAAAAGTTGGTTAATAATTTTCTCCACTTCCCTTGCAATTGTGAAATAAAGATACAGAAGAGCAAAAGAGAGTTGGGGTTTGGTGGTTTTGCTGTTTGGGATTTTTTGTCAGTGAGCATGAGGATTATGTTTTGGATGTTCAGCTAATGTGTGTAAGATACGATCTGAATCCACACTAAATTAATTTTGAAGTTTGATAGGTATTTGATCAGCCTACAGAAATACTTACAGAGGCTTCTAATTTCCTGTGCAAGTTACTGAAATTCTATAGTAATTACCTCCTTTAAGAAAGCAGAACATGCTTAAAGCCAGTGTTTAGTAATAACTGTTACATCTTCAGAATTTTGCAAGTGAATCTTGCATACATTTGTTTCAGTGATGTTCCCAGTCCCACCTGGGAGTACAGTAAGGAAATAATAACAAAGGAAACAGACAAATCTGATCTGTCCCAGTCCTTTAAGAAACCTATTGACTTTGAAATAGTTCAGCAAAAAGTTAATTCATTAGTAAGAAGCATATCAGTTAAAAACCTGACTTCACAATTTCTATTTCCAGAAGTAGTAAAAGGAACTTCTTAATTGACTTTTTTTTTTTTTTTCTCATTGAGATACCAACTTTCCAGTCCATGGTGGTGTCAGAGGGTTATTGACTGGAGTCTGAGGAGCCTGACTTCCAGTTGCCATTATTCATGTGACCTGTGACATGATGTGTGCTTTCTGCCTTTAAAAGCCTGCAGTACGTGTAGATTTATTTCCAATTAAATAAGTACAATTATGCATGATTTCTGAAAGTGTGTTCAGAGATGGAAAGTTTGCCCTCAAAGAGGAAAGAGTATTTATTTAAAGCATTAATGGCTAGATAGGATCAACTCATTTATCTGAAGAGGCTTAACCTGCTGGTAAGCCAACTAGGGAGGAAATCCCAGTTGTACACTGGTTCAGTGCAGTAGGGCTGTGATTCCTGACAGGGGCCTCCTGCTGTGTCCAAAATGTGAACGTAGCTATAACAAAAAATCATATCTCAACAGCACATCACTCCTTTCCTTTGATTGCTCTAACTTTCTAATAGGCTTTACTGGGAATATTTTAGAGCTTAAAATGCTAAATTCATAGAGGCAATTTTTCATTTTGGAGATTTCTTCACTGATTACTGGTTTATGGTATTTTTGCAAATAAAAATAATTTTTACAGTTTTCAAGGTACTCTAACACTGGAGGGTAAGTATGATGGAGTTTTTATTCTCACCTCTGTGTGAATGTTCTTTTGCAGTTTAGTCTATTGCCAGTGTCAAACCAAAATTGATGCATTCTTGCTTATTAATATATTATGAATACACTATGCTGCCAACAGAGCTTAATATCTCACACTGACTCCTAGTCATCTTTCACAAGTGTGCAGAAAGCGAAAAAGGGCCACTTGAAACATTTTAACCTGATGGGTAAAAATCTTTTTTTCTCCTCATCCTTGCAGCTCACTGGTTAAAATAATGTAGACTGCTGAGCCACATATAGAAGCACAGTGTTTCTCAGATGACCACCCATCACTTTGTGCTTTGAAGGCGAGTGTTGTGGGGCTGACATGCAAAGCAGCACATGTTCCACGTTAAATTTGACATCACCAAAATAGTGAAGTACTCTTGGAACGTTATCGCTAAGGATATACAGCATGGGTCAGTGTGTAAAACTTCATAACTTATGTGAGGGGAGAAACAGGATGGAGAAAGAAAGAAAGAATAAATACACAAGATCAAGAGAGACAGGGAAGTACCAGAGAGAGTCCAACAGATTCTATGAGGATTATTAAGTGACTGGAACATCTCTCATGGTGAGAGGCTGAGAGCCCTGGAGCTGTTTAGCTTGGAGTAGACTGAGAGGGGATCGGAGTAGCTTTTACAAATATCTGAAGGGTAGGTATCAAGTAGAAAGGGGTCAGTCTCTTTTCAGTGGTGCCCTGTGATAGGATGAGGGGCAATGGTCACAAACTGGAACAGAGGAAATTCCATCTCAACATGAGGAAAAACTTCACTCTGAGGGTGACAGCGGCTTGGAACAGGCTGTCCAGAGAGGACGTGGAGTCTCCTTTTCTAGAGACTTTCAAGACCCACCTGGATCTGTTGCTATGTGTCCTTCCTTGAGTGACCCTGCCCTGGAAAGGGGGGTTGGACTTGATCTCCATAGGTCCCTTCCAGCTTCTATGATTGTATAATTCTAAGTAACTGGGAATTACAGGGCTCAAGTCACACCTAAGGGCTGGCATGACAGTGAAGCTCGAGAGGTTTGTTTTCTTTAGGGAGAGATTTGTTTTTGAAAGGTACATGTAGGACTGTCTATTCTCCATGCCTGTGAACTGTGAAGGGTGAGACAATAAATAATGTGCTTAAACTGCAACAGTGTGGGTTTGGGTTTTAGTCCAAGAAAAACTTTACAAGAGTAAGAAGGATGTCTTGGAGTTGCTAGCAGGCTTCTGTTAGTAGCAGGTTTTGAGAGCAGATTAAATAAACCCCTCTCGGGTAAATCCTGAGATTTAGGATTTAGGTGATCATCTGAAGTCTGTCTAGGCCTATTTTTCAATGATTTTAATGTGCATGCTGTGCTCATGAGTATGTGCTAGGAAGGAGAAAAAGGAGAACTGATTATTTTTACTTCATAGGGAACTTTTTAATCTTCCCTCCGTTCTTTGACTCCTTTCTGCAATTGCCCCTATATCATAGGACCAAAAGCAAAAATGGGCAGTTTTAAAAATTTTAGTGAAAACTGTATTTTCATTTGGCATTCTGTGAAGCAGTGTAGAAGTGTGACAAAGTGCAGTATAGCATCACCTGGAGGCAGAAATGGAACTGGAAAATAGTAAATATATGGAGTCATATTATTATGCTTATTCAACCTAAGCAGCAAATTCTTCTGATAGGGCAAAACTTGTGGACTCTAGCTTTTTTCTGACCAAACTACTCATGCCGTAGAGCCACTGATAGGTGGCCAAGCCACAGACAGTCCCATCCTGTGGCTCATAGGAAGCCCTGTGATCTCCTGCTGCAGTAGCAAGCTCCTCAGGCAGGGACCACTGCCCTGCCCTGGGTGTGTGGGTGCAGTGGGCTCTGGCTGCCCTGCTGCTCATCCAGGAGTGCCTGCAGACAGGGGTAGGGAGCAAACACATCAGCATCTACGTGACCTTACAAAAGACAACTCCATATGTTTCCCATCTAAAACTTTGCTAAGGGCATCTGGACCTGGGTTTTCTCTGTCAGGATGATCCCTACTCATTGAATCATGAGCAGCATGTTGTTGAAGAGTTGGTTTGTCAGAAAAGAGGGATTTCAGTTATCATTTTACAGTCACTGTAGTCAGTATTACCTTAGGGTAGGGATAGAATCCATTAAAAAGGTCACACATTTAAGGAGGACTTTTCCCCTGCCAGTGGACAATAGATGGGAAGTTTCCATTATTACTATGAAGCTGTAAAATCTTGTTTTTATGTAGCAGCTGACTGAGGCCTCTTGCAATTCTTTTTTTTTAAAATGGGTCTGTTTTCAAAATATTTTGTATATTGTAGTTTAACCTACCCTGCTGGGTATAATTTATTCCTTTGTAGCAGTGAGTATGTTAGTGCTGTGGTTTGAAGGGAAGACAACTGTCTATATGCTTGTCTTAGCCCACCGGAAATAATGGAAGACTGTAGCATTGAATTGCTATTTAGCTACCATATCCCTGGGTGTACATAGAGCATGACATGATGCTCATCATGATGAGTGAAATAATTTATTAACTCCTTAATAACATGTATTGAATCAGTTTTAAGACTTTATAATCAATAAATACCTTTTACTTCCTTGCCCTTAATTAGTGTATGTATGTTGAGATCATCCGATTTGTACGCCTCAAATGGTACATGGTAGTGAATTGTTGACAACATTGTTGTGAATATTTGACAGGGTATCCCCTTGAAAACAAAATCTCACTGCTTCACATGAATCCAGTTTGGTTTTTTTTTAACCTTTATTTCTAAACCAGTGAGTGAATTATGAAGACTAAAACCTTCCAGGAAGAAATGTCTTGTAATATGGCAGGGTTCACAGGTGTCATTGTAGTTTTGTTTCTCCACATTTCTAATTCAGAACCTGGTGTATTAATGGAGTCATCTATTCATAAAGGAGGCTCTGCACAGGTGTAGAGTTTCTTAAGGTAGTGCCCATGTCTGCATCAGAAATTATATCTACTGAAGCCTGAGAGATGGTTCCTTATTTGGATCAGGAAAGAGCATTTGATAAAACCACACGTGAGCAGACGGATCTCTTTCCAAGATCTAATTATGCAATTTTAGTCAAATCTGACACAGATGCCCTTCTGCTTACCTATTGTTGAAACCATTTGGTACCACTCTAATATTACACAGATACCAGGCAGGCCCCTTGTATTCCCCCCTGAATCAGACATCTTGGGTACTAATTCAATAACTTCACAGTCCCAGGAACCAAAGGTGAGGTTGAAGCACACACACGTGCACCTCTCCCTTCTAGGTGAGCTGGCTGC
Organism: Ceyx cyanopectus; assembly: GCA_013401355.1. Taxonomy (NCBI): domain Eukaryota; kingdom Metazoa; phylum Chordata; class Aves; order Coraciiformes; family Alcedinidae; genus Ceyx; species Ceyx cyanopectus. Next base: position 13,846 of record VYZU01052391.1, read on the forward strand.
CATAAGAAAGATGCATTTGTTTATGTCAGTCCTGTATGAGAGGAGAATTGACAAGCAGGAGAACCTTAATGGCTTTAAACTACCTGTTAATGATCATGGTGCTGCTGCCTGCCTGGCAGCCTCAGTCTCCAATTAAGCATCTGCCTGAGCTGGAAGCAGGGCTCTTAATTGGAAAGAAACAGATTCAAAGCAGGTTGCATTTTCTGCCAAGAGAGATTTATCAGCAAAGCCTTAATCCATTGTATCTCCTTTCCCACCCCCACCTGGCTTTTCTTTCCATATTCCCCACCGCCCCAGGCACAGCCCTAGAGCAGGGCAGGTAGGGATGGATGCTCAGCACCTTGGGGAGGTTTGGCTCTCCCCTAACCTTTCTCTGACCCAGGGCCTGGTGATAGATGCTGTCCTAATTGCTGACTTTTCTTCCCCCAGACCCTCCACGGCATGCATACACCCATTAAGATATATTGTCTAGTACACATTCAGGAGATCTGTTTGCAGCTATCTTTTACATAGAACTGATTGTTTAATTGCAGATTAAAGATTAATGCAAGTATAATGATTCCATGAGGACACTTCAGACAAAAGCATCCTGCATCAGGCAGCCTGCATCCATTTTTCAATTTGGCCATAAATTTGGCTGGGAATTAAATAGTAAGTAGCCGTGATTGCAACACTGGTCTCTGAAGGCACTCACGGGAATGAAAATAAATGAACAGGCTCTCACACAAAGCATGTTTCATTATGGTCATTAGTGGACAGATCCTCAGCAGGGACTGAAGGTGAAATTGTCTACACGAAATGTTGGCACATGTCCGATGAAATTGAAATAGTAAGGAAGTCAGTATAAAAACATTTGGGTCACAGAGCCTATAGATGACAAACTTATTTTCTCTAAGCTGTGGGTGTGAACTGCATGAGGTGCAAATGTGAAGAGACTCGTGGTATGTATTCCAGCATAGCTGTATCTTAAATTTACAGAGTACAAGCATATGAAGGGAAATGTTCACAATGTTATGAATGCATAATTGTGTATATTATTTATGTACCAGAAGTTACACAATTCATTAGACTGGTGACTTTGATTAATTATTAAGGTTTTGCTTTCTGTTATGTTTTCCAGGTAAGGGCTGTTTTATTTTCCTTAAAATGCCCAGCTGGCTGGTAAGTTTATTTCTCTTCATTTCTCTTCCATTCTCTTCCACATCTTCTTGTGTGACATGCTGTGAATAGAATCATAAACTATTTAGGTTGGAGGGGATAGATGGAGACCGTTGGATCCATCCCCCTCCCAGAGCAGGGCTACTTTTGTGCATGATGCTCAGGGTCTTCTCAGAGGATGGAGACTCCACAGCCTCCCTGTCCCAGTGACTCACCACCTTTGTGGCAAAGCATTTCTCCTGATGTCTAACTGAGATTTCCCTTGTTTTAGTTTGTGTCCACTAGCTCCTGTTTTGCTGCTGGGCATTGCTGGGAAGAGTGTGGCTTTATCCTTTCTGTACCTCCCCACAAGGCTGTTGGTGGTGTCAGTAAGGTGGTCTTTAACCTTCTCACAGTGCAAAACCTGTCTTGTGAGATGAGTCTGACTTTCAGGCTTCTGGGTGTAGAACAAAGCACTGCAGTTACAAAATTAATTCAGATCAGTTTGGTTAAAACAGCTTTCTGGGGACTCCCTGATGTCTTGCTTGGCTTTCATGAATCTCAACAGCAGCTGTTAATTTTGAGTGATAAAACCTCCTATTTCTTCTGTGCAAATAGAATTTTCAGTATAACATGCTATTTTTGAGACTAACTAGTAATTCTAAAGTTAAATTTGTTCTTCTTCTGGAAAATCACTATGATAAAATATTTATAATACTTTTTTTTTTTTTTTTCCAAATAACTAAAGGAGTCCACTTGGGACTCCTTGCCACCTTGTTGGCAGACGTCCCATTCATCTTGCTCTTAGACTGGTCTGCTCCTGCTTGCAGGATGCTCCACTGTACAAAGCCTTCCCTTTCAAAAAGGCCACTTAGCTCAACATGCTACTTAACCAGGCAAGATAAATTAGTACTACCCACTGCTTCCTCAAAACCCTTCAAAGACTGGGTGAGGAGGACTTTAATAACATAACCCCAGGTAA
>VYZU01052413.1:2927-18546 GCA_013401355.1 Ceyx cyanopectus
ACACAAGAAAGAACTTTTTCTCAGTGAGGGTGACAGAGTGCTGGAACAGGCTGGCCCAGAGGGGTTGTGGAGTCTCCATCTCTGGAGACACTTAAGAGCTGCCTGGATCTGTTCCTGGGTGACTTGGTCTAGGTGATCCTGCTCAGGCAGGGGGGTTGGACTAGATGATCTTCTAGGTCCATTCCAACCTCTAATATCTGTGAATCTGTGAATCTTTTACGCCTCCTTTTCTTCAAACTACATGAAAATGCTTCATGGCAAACAACCACCGCAGTCATGTCAGGCACTTTGATTCACCAGAAAGGCTCAATACATTGCTTCCATTTCTTCTCATAAGCACTTATTTGAGCATTTAAGAGATTTGTTTAATGCCAAAGGAAATGAAATGTTTTCACATTTGTGTCAAGAGAAACAAATAAAATAATGGATAATGTAGTTTCCTAATGGAGAAGTCCTCAAAGCAACTTCTGTTTCTGCAAATTAACCATCAAGAAGAGATAAACCCACCTATTTCCTCCGTACACTCCAGATTTTTAAACCACAGATACAAATTAAAACATGGAAGAGCAGTTAAACAAGGACACCAATATCACTGCACACACAGTAGGGAAAAAAACAAACAAACAAACAAACAACCAAAACAAACAAGGCATAAAAATAAACCCGAAGCTTCATTATTACCCCCTGACCTTTGCCTACTAGAGGGTCAGCCCAGTTCCCACCACTGCCAGGTCATCACTGGCCAAACTCCTCTGATCACAATCCTCCTAAGTCCTTCCACTGGGAGGCAGACTGTGCCCGCCAGATGAATGGAAGGCAACCACTTTCGGTTTGAGAAGGGTTTGAGATGTCACTGTCTGCTATAGAACACAGCCTTCCATCTGTCCTCAAAATTCTGGGGAATCTGAACTACTAAGGAGTGTATCCTTTGTTTGCTTCTTAAAATTAAAAACTTAAAACAGGTGTTCTGTTGCTGTATGTTCAATCCTGTTTGTGCTTTATTCTCATCTTATTTTTCAGTCCAGAACACAAACCCAACGTAACAATACCATATATTTTTAGCAGTAAAAATGCTTCTGTCTTGTTTTGGTTTTTTTCCTAAGCTGCAGTAAAATATTCTCATTTACTTTTAGATTAAATATAATTCATGCAGTTTGACAGTAAAAAATGGTTATTACATTCATTTTTTATTAAAATATCAGGTGCCCAGCTCCAAAATCTGGTAAGCCTGTAGATTTATCTTGTCTTTGTCTTCTTCCTATAACATTTCTTCCTTACTCAATGGGCTTCTTATTCAGGATAACCTTAAGCCAGAACCTCTTTAAAGAACAAGCAGCAGACAAATACACTCAAATCTGAGAGAAGGACACAGGCTTTGGAAGAAAAAGTAAAGGCTTTATTTCAAGGCTTTAGAGAAGTTCCCCGCAAGAAAAACATCAGCCAGATGAAAGACAGTTTCAAGGAGGATTTTATGATGCATTTCAAAGGATTAAGAAGATTCACAGCATGGTCAAAGCTATCAAAATTATAAAGTTGGGATGTTTCACTTAATTTGAAAGGCTGAGCTGCTGATATTTTCAACACACTTTCTCTTTTGAAAGATAAATATATTTTTCACATTGCAATTGTTCACAGTTTGGTGTGTTTGATTTGGGATTTTTAATATGTCATCGTGTCCAGTCGTCTACAAGGATTTACTAAGAAAAACAAACCAAAAATGTAATTAAGAAATTGCCACAGGAGCACCTACTCTTCTTACCCCCCACCAGTTTCCTGTGGGTGGGGTGACAGCACCTCCAGCAGAGAGAATGACCCCACTTCTCTGGCCAGCAATGGAAATCATGCATCCCTCAAAGGGGACTGCTACCTTCTCAGGGAAAGCCCACTGCTCCCAAACCCATTTGTGTGCTTCGGACTGTGCTTCCCAACCTTCCCTCTCAATATAACCAGAAGATGCCCTCACAAAGCCATGCAGCAAAAAACCAACAGGAACCTAGTTTATAAAAAATCACAGACCCAGGAAGCATGGCCTCAAGCCAGCAATTGCCCAAGACTCATGGGGTGATACAGACCTCAGGGAGAGAACCTCTCCTTGAGGACTGAGCCAGACATATCAAAAGCAGGACTTTGCTTCAGCAGAAAATATCTTTGTGGAGCTTTTCATGAGCACAATGAGAAAGAGAGAAATTAAATTGGCTCGTTCCAAGTTCTGTGAACATGCAATTTCAGTGCTCTTACTTTTGCCACAAGTTACAAATCTCTTCCCCAAAACAGTCTTGTTTCTTAGATAGCTTGCATTAGTGTCTGTGAAATCCCACCTCCTGACATGCAGATTTGCAGATTATGACCATTGACTCCCAAAGTGTTTTAACTGAAAAATTTAAAATCAATTATATTTGAAAATATATCCCAACTGTGCTGCATTGCACAGAAATTGCCTTTCTCCTCATATTTTTCAGAATGTAACACTAAAAATTTCCTTTGCTTATTTAACTCCAGAGTCCAAAAAGGCTCAAACAAAACTGTCATTTGTAAGACATTAGGACTGCTGTACACACAGATGACCAGTAAAAATAGGACTTAAACCAAATGCTTCCAATGGAAATAAGCAAGACACTAGAAAAACCAAGGTGCCAAGAGAAACATCACCCGGAAGCCCCTTTGTCACAGACACAGAGTCCTGACCTCTGCAACTTCAAAGGTAGCCAAAACAGTTCCTGAACTAAGCCCTTTCTGAAGCCCACTACCCAAAGGAGGTTTTGGTTGTTCCTGTTTCACCCTTATGCCCTCCAACATACTTTCTTTGCACTCAAAAAGAGGGGTGTTACAGACACCCAAAAGCTGCAGTTACAGACAGATTGACTTACAAAGCACTTCTTGATTTCTCTTGGCTCCTCTGAAATTCTAGGGAGACGGTGAATACGTAATTGGATTTTAATATTGATTTGGTGAAACAACTGCAGGCCATTCTCTGCTGTTTCACAGACTACCTTCTGCTACTGTATTAAAACTCTGTTTTGTAGAAACCATATTGTTTGTCCAATCCAATAAACCCTACATCATCATGTGCAACAGCATATGATACTACACCAATTACTCTCAAGTCTTCTGGTCAACAAGAGAACCCATGAAGAACTTCCTGCAGAGTCCAGGCTTCCAATACCTCTCAGGGGGCAACAGAATGAGGCATGTTCCATACCCTGTCCTGGACAGCAAAAAGGGAAAGGCAGAAAAGTCCTTCTGCTAAAGGGGCAGAAAAAAAATTGGTTTACTAAGTTCTCAGATCCTTGTGAGTTTACCACAGGAGGATGTTCTACACAAAGTTATGTTCTAACATAACAGAGTGAATAGCTGAGGAGTGCAGCAGTGCTCCTGTTCTACTGTCTCCGCTTCAGGAAGTCACTTCTCATCTTTATTATCTAATTTTCCCTGCCAGGTTCTCCCACTGGTTTAATCTTGTAGACAGAGGCATTCAGGTCAAGAATTATATTTAAGCAGTACCTAAAAAAGCCCCAAGCATTAGGTCCCATCCTCCCTGCTTTTCAGGAACCTCATAAACCAGGAAGCCAGGCTGTTCAGAGACTGTAATTAACCAGCATGTCCTCATAATTAACAAGGCTCCTGAAAACACCACTTCCTGGGGCACGTGTGTTGACAAACTGCCATTGCAACTGCCTCCTCCCAAAGGATCACAGACATGAAGTCAGCACCTTGACTTGCCATGAACTCCAGGCTGGCTCCAGGACCCAGAGGACAAACAGTCTGAGCAAGTCCTCCCCAAGGGTCAGCAAAGCAAGCTGTAAGATTTTAAGTGAGCCAATTCTAAAACCATTTTGGATTTTGAGCTATTTTACCTGATTTGGAAGGTAACACAGAGTAAGATTTGAGGTTTCTGCAGAGAGCTGTCCTTTTTTCCATTCCTATAGTCCTGGATTTATTACCAGTCATTCAGGAGGTGGTAGGACGTGGCCTTGTCCATGTGACTTCCTTCAACATCCTCCAAAGAGTCAGATCCCAAATCGTATCTCAAAGCAGAGCACTGGAAACTTCAAGATCCCTTCAGGCCTCACTACATGGCAAACCCTGGTGGAGATCGGGATGAAGAGCACTTCAACTGCATGATCACAGGATCACAGGATGTCAGGGGTTGGAAGGGACCGTTAAGATCTTCAAGTCCAACCCCACTGCCAGAGCAGGACCATGTGCTATAATCTAATCTAGCACAGGTCAGACAGGAACGCATCCAGGCAGGTCTTGAAAATCTCCAGAGAAGGAGACTCCACAACCTTTCTGGGGAGCCCGTTCCAGTGCTCTGTGACCTTTACAGTAGAGAAGTTCCTCCTCATGTTGAGGTGGAACTTCCTGTGCTCCAGCTTCCATCCATTTCCCCTTAAATAAATTATGATTAAACAAATAATGTCCATTTGAGAGCTGCTTAAGGCTGGCTTGAGTGCTCACTATACTCCTCCAAGTAGGATGAGTAAACCCACACTGCCAAACCACGTGCTGTGCTAAAGAAGCTGGCTTAGAAACTTCGACCACTGCTCTGTGGGCAGAAACTAAATAAATAAAGCCATGGGATAATCCAGGTGTGAAGGGACCTCAGGAACCTTTTCTTAGGGGTTTATCCAGTTGGGTTTTGAAAATCTCCAGGAAGGACTGCACAACCTCCCTGTGCAGCAAGTCCCACTGGTTGACTGACCTCACAGGGAAAAATGCCTTACAGATAGGGACATCTCTGACTTCAATCTACACCTGCTGCCTCTTGTCCTCTCACCACGCACCACTGTGAATAACCTGCCTTCATTCTCCTGAAACCATCCCCATAGGTGCTGGAAGGGTCCCCCCAAAGCTTTCTCTTTCTCTTCTTCAGGCTTAACATCAGGCACAGTTCCTCGGCCTCTCCTTGCAAGGCAGAAAGAAGCTCACGCCTCAAGACAACCTTAATAGCTCTCCACTGAACTCACCAACACTTCCCTCACCCTGGGCAGGGAGTACAACTGGACACGGTCTAACAAGCAGCGAGTGGAAGGGGATAATCGCTTCACTTGACTTACTGGCCATGCTCCTGTTAATACCGGGCATACAGCTACTCCATGCTCAGCTTCCTGTCCATCATAACCCCAGGACCTTGTCTGCGGAGCTGCCAGGCTGTGCTGGTGTAAGGGGTTCCTCCTGTCAGGAAACAAAGCCAGGAAGCCCCTCCACCCTTAAAAAGCTGTTCAAATGGTAAATTTACTTAGTAACCAGCAGCAGATGAAATGGATAGAAACTGAAGCCAAGTCTTCTTAGGGTTAATGCATCTTACTTAGCAGTACTAAGTCGCATCTTAGGGCCATATTCAGATGGCCTAAATTCCACACAAATCCTTCTACCTCCTATTTCTTATTAGCTGGCTTTCAGGCAGCTCCCCACTCAGCATCTTACGTAAATTCTCTGAATGGCTCTCTAAAACCCACCTAGATTTCTCCATCGCCTGAGAAACGGGGCTTGAGTGGAATTCAGGCCATCTGAACTTAGTCTTTAAAGTCTGGTAATGCTGCAGGGTCAAACTGCATTACTCCTTTGGGTTTGTCACCATGGCAGTTAAGTAGCAGCTTGGTTTAGTTTAGTTTTTCTTCCACTGGAATGCATATTTTTAAAGAAAAGCTAAGTTTCTAAACCATTCAGGATCCAGTTCTTGATACTTTCTAGACATTCCCTCCTTCAACACAAATGCTTTAATTCTGCCCTGAGCTGCATTTGCTTCTTTGTTCCAGATGTCGTGATGATTCACTGCTAAAAATTTGGTCTCTAGTATGACTGAGGCTCAAACTCGTCTACAGAATGAGGGAATAAAAGCTCAACATTGGCACTAAATGTAGGCTAAGGGAATCGGTGGTTTCAATAATCACCAGTCCAACAAGAGGACACCATGATTCAAGACAAGCATGAAGACATTTCTAGCCTAGTTCTTCAAAGACCATGTTTTCCAGTGATTACCATTCTGATTTTCTTGGGCATCAAACTGAACCAGATCTCCTGAATTAAAAAATTATTTCTCATGGGCATTACGGTTTCATTACAGTGTCATGAACTGCAAAGTCACACACAGCAGCATACTCAGCCAAAGACACTACACTTGATGGTCTAACATTAACCAGGATGCTCAAAGAAAGATGGAGTGAGGAAAACAGGAACTACCCATAACACTTCTGCAAAGAACCAGATTCAGCACAACCTCACTTCAGGACACCAACGCAACTTTTGTGAAAGGCCCGGAGCACCCCAGATGCACCAGTATGGACAGCATACCCCTGGTCCCAGCTGTAGGCCGGACCTCTCTCAAAATACCACAGTACACCAAAAGGTATATGGCTGGGAATATATGGAATAATAGTGAGGCCAAGGTTTATCATCTTGGAGTAGAACTTGGAGATGGTATAACTTTCAGAAACAAGTGACAGTATACTGAGGATCAAACATGCTGGTTTTGAACAAGGTTTGCTTCCCTCCAATGGATTCTGTTTCCATTAGTAAGGAGCTTGTTTCCCTGACCAGCCAGAGAGACCAGATCCATAGCACTGGCTGAGCATGTTACATCTTTCCAAAGCCTTGACCACGCAGCTCAGCAGGTCCACGAGACTCACTCCCAAATGCCTGTCGGCCATCAACATGTATAAATCATGATGTCCCAACCTACCTCCTGCTTCTAGGGACTCACCACAATACATAAGCAATGAGAGATGCGCTTGCTCCCAGCGGTACAGATAGCTACACATATGAAGTCTTATGAGCACATTTTGCTTTTTCTTTACGTGACACTCAGGACAAAAACTTCATGTCAACTCAAATAGTCCTTAAGACTTCTACCATACTCTATTTTGAGTAAAAATGAGTGCTCTTACCTTTAACAGACTTTGAAATACACTCAAAATTATTTATCATCAGTTTTGCTCTTTCTTACAAATTTTGTTGTCAAGAGCACTTGAGTTAGAGAGCAAGGCTACTTAAACACAAGAATTTAATGTCTGGTTTTATCAAAACCATTTCTTAGGTTAAAAAAAAAAAAAAGGCCANTCCTTGCAAGGCAGAAAGAAGCTCACGCCTCAAGACAACCTTAATAGCTCTCCACTGAACTCACCAACACTTCCCTCACCCTGGGCAGGGAGTACAACTGGACACGGTCTAACAAGCAGCGAGTGGAAGGGGATAATCGCTTCACTTGACTTACTGGCCATGCTCCTGTTAATACCGGGCATACAGCTACTCCATGCTCAGCTTCCTGTCCATCATAACCCCAGGACCTTGTCTGCGGAGCTGCCAGGCTGTGCTGGTGTAAGGGGTTCCTCCTGTCAGGAAACAAAGCCAGGAAGCCCCTCCACCCTTAAAAAGCTGTTCAAATGGTAAATTTACTTAGTAACCAGCAGCAGATGAAATGGATAGAAACTGAAGCCAAGTCTTCTTAGGGTTAATGCATCTTACTTAGCAGTACTAAGTCGCATCTTAGGGCCATATTCAGATGGCCTAAATTCCACACAAATCCTTCTACCTCCTATTTCTTATTAGCTGGCTTTCAGGCAGCTCCCCACTCAGCATCTTACGTAAATTCTCTGAATGGCTCTCTAAAACCCACCTAGATTTCTCCATCGCCTGAGAAACGGGGCTTGAGTGGAATTCAGGCCATCTGAACTTAGTCTTTAAAGTCTGGTAATGCTGCAGGGTCAAACTGCATTACTCCTTTGGGTTTGTCACCATGGCAGTTAAGTAGCAGCTTGGTTTAGTTTAGTTTTTCTTCCACTGGAATGCATATTTTTAAAGAAAAGCTAAGTTTCTAAACCATTCAGGATCCAGTTCTTGATACTTTCTAGACATTCCCTCCTTCAACACAAATGCTTTAATTCTGCCCTGAGCTGCATTTGCTTCTTTGTTCCAGATGTCGTGATGATTCACTGCTAAAAATTTGGTCTCTAGTATGACTGAGGCTCAAACTCGTCTACAGAATGAGGGAATAAAAGCTCAACATTGGCACTAAATGTAGGCTAAGGGAATCGGTGGTTTCAATAATCACCAGTCCAACAAGAGGACACCATGATTCAAGACAAGCATGAAGACATTTCTAGCCTAGTTCTTCAAAGACCATGTTTTCCAGTGATTACCATTCTGATTTTCTTGGGCATCAAACTGAACCAGATCTCCTGAATTAAAAAATTATTTCTCATGGGCATTACGGTTTCATTACAGTGTCATGAACTGCAAAGTCACACACAGCAGCATACTCAGCCAAAGACACTACACTTGATGGTCTAACATTAACCAGGATGCTCAAAGAAAGATGGAGTGAGGAAAACAGGAACTACCCATAACACTTCTGCAAAGAACCAGATTCAGCACAACCTCACTTCAGGACACCAACGCAACTTTTGTGAAAGGCCCGGAGCACCCCAGATGCACCAGTATGGACAGCATACCCCTGGTCCCAGCTGTAGGCCGGACCTCTCTCAAAATACCACAGTACACCAAAAGGTATATGGCTGGGAATATATGGAATAATAGTGAGGCCAAGGTTTATCATCTTGGAGTAGAACTTGGAGATGGTATAACTTTCAGAAACAAGTGACAGTATACTGAGGATCAAACATGCTGGTTTTGAACAAGGTTTGCTTCCCTCCAATGGATTCTGTTTCCATTAGTAAGGAGCTTGTTTCCCTGACCAGCCAGAGAGACCAGATCCATAGCACTGGCTGAGCATGTTACATCTTTCCAAAGCCTTGACCACGCAGCTCAGCAGGTCCACGAGACTCACTCCCAAATGCCTGTCGGCCATCAACATGTATAAATCATGATGTCCCAACCTACCTCCTGCTTCTAGGGACTCACCACAATACATAAGCAATGAGAGATGCGCTTGCTCCCAGCGGTACAGATAGCTACACATATGAAGTCTTATGAGCACATTTTGCTTTTTCTTTACGTGACACTCAGGACAAAAACTTCATGTCAACTCAAATAGTCCTTAAGACTTCTACCATACTCTATTTTGAGTAAAAATGAGTGCTCTTACCTTTAACAGACTTTGAAATACACTCAAAATTATTTATCATCAGTTTTGCTCTTTCTTACAAATTTTGTTGTCAAGAGCACTTGAGTTAGAGAGCAAGGCTACTTAAACACAAGAATTTAATGTCTGGTTTTATCAAAACCATTTCTTAGGTTAAAAAAAAAAAAAAGGCCACATTCTAGAATCTGGTTCTAAATTAAATGTGGTATTTCTCCTGGACAAAATGATCTACCACTTATTGCAGATAATTATTCCATGTTTGGTGGGGATTATTTCTGCAGCAAGTTAAAAGAAGTTCTAGCAGCACTCCTGAACGACCTCACAGTTATTTTTATTCTATTTATTTATTTTATTATATATATTTATTATTATTTATTTAAGCTTTTGAGGCTTTTGCTCCAATCCTACATGCTTCCATGTTTCCCCTGAGATCTTTCCCGAGCAAGCCCATGAAAGGGACACACCCCAGCCCTAAATCTAGTACCGAATCTCTGGAAATCGGAACGGAACCGGGAAAATACAGCTGAAAATCCGGATTCGTGCCTCCCGCAGCTCCGCTGATTTCCCATCACACGCACTTCCAGAGCTGAAGCTGCACGGTGAGATCGAAGGACCACGCGAGAACGCGCTCTCGGCACCAAAACCCCTGGAGTCGGAATATCCAGATAACGGCGACGACGCGGAGTGTCCGGCCCCGTCCATCCCACCCCCTCCGCGACCCGGTGACTGGCCAGACCCAGCACCGAGCGGGAGCTCTCCCCCAGTCCCAGCCGGCCCAGTGACTCACGTAGCGTCTCTCCACCTCCTCGTGCGTAAGAGCCGAATCACAGAGAAAAGCAGAAGAAAAAACAAAACCAAAACAAACGACAAAAAAAACCCCAAATAAAAAAAAAAAAAGCACCTCTTATTTCCTTAAGGAGCCTCCCAGGCCGCGCGGGAGGCGATGTCCTCAGAGAGGCAGGGCGACCGCCAGCGGACCCCCGCCTTCCTCACCCCGCTGCGCAGCTTCAGCACCACCGCCAGCCGGGATGGCGGCCGCGGCAGCGGGAGGCCGCGCCGTCAGGCCGGCCCCGGCTCGGAGGCCCGGCGGGGCCCGTTGCTGCGACTCCGCAGAGCGGCAGCGCCGGGCCACGCAGCCACCCCTGCGATGAGCTCCCGCAGACCCCGCACTCACTTGGTCCGGGCCCAGAGGACGTCCGTAGGGCCTCCTACGCCTCGACCCGACGCGGCCGCTCCCGCCGTCGCCTCGGCCCGAATGCGCGCCCTCGGCCGCACCAGTGGCTGGGCTCAGCCGCAGCTCCGTAGCCCGCCGCCGACAGGCGCCCTCATTCCGTATGCACCACGGCGCCTCCTGATTGGCCGGATAGGGGTGGCGCGCGGGGCCGGGCCGCTGAAGGAATAGCGTGCGGAGCCGGTGGGCGCGGCCTCAACCGGACCGGGGTTACTACAGGTCACACGCGCAGGTGGGCGGGGTCGAGGGGTGGGGCCGGGGCAGGGAGGGGGCAGAGCCACCACCTCTGGTCTGGGCCACGTCCCCCGCCGCGCTCCGGCCGCTCTACGCGTGCGCGACCATGGATTTCGCACTAGTCTGGTTTGGAGAGAGCGGGTGACTGTCACCGTGGCCGAGCCCCAGTCAGGGATTTCAGGGGTCCTCGCCATCACAGATCACGCGGGCCTACCTGAGCCCGGCTCTGTGACATCTCCATTAAAACGCCTATTACCTCTGACCCGCCATTCATTGAAGTCCTTTGGCCAGTGCTCCTGCTGTGCAGTGCACAAGGGTTTCGCAGCACAGTAGAGATAGGTTCCTACCTGTTGGATCGGGGCCAGAGGAGACCCAGTAATGCTGGGAGGGCTGGAACTCCTCTGCTGGCAGCCCAGGCTGAGAATTGAGGGTGTTCAACCTTGAGAAGAAAAGGCTCTGGGGATATCTTGGGGCCTTTCAGGAGTTAAAGGAACCTGACAGAAAGATTGGGGACAGACTTTTGAGCAGGGCCTGTTGGGACAGGACAAGGGGTGATGGGTTTGAAACTGAAAGGGAGATTTAGACTTTGAAGAAGGGAGAAATTATTGAGTCTGAAGGTGGTGACACCCTGGCGCACATTGCCCAGAAAGGTGGTCGCTGCCCTATCCCTGGCACTATTTCAGGTGAGGTTGGCCAGGCCTCTGAGCAACCTGCTCTAGTTGCAGATGTCCCCGCTCCCTGCAGAGGGGTTAGACTGGAGGACCTTTAAAGGTCCAGTTTCTGATGATTCTATTACTTTGGAAGTGGTCACAGCTGCCCAGAGACGTATGCCTGGGCTGGATCTCATCCTCACCATGGTTGGTGGGCATCCCTGGAGGACAAAGGGCATGATGAGACAACACACCAAAGCTGGTATCTTCTGCTGCATGCTGAGAGCGCTGTTCTCTGCCTACCTTGCTGCTTGGGTCATTGTTTTAAAATCCAGAGCTGCTGCAAGAACTTCAGGATTTGAGGCTACCATTGAGATCTTACTGAAGTTGAGGTTTTAAATGAAGGTGTCATTAGTGATGGCTGCTGACAAGGTTTGTGACAGATCTTTGCTGACAGAACTGAACAAAGACCGCTCATTTTGCATTGCCTGTCATCAAAGCTGGTGTCACTTGGAGCAAGTTTTGGTTAGTACAGCTCAAGGCTGAGTTCTGATTGAACAGTCAGCTCTTTTATTACCATTGACTCATCCAGATCCTTCTAAGGTCCCTTCAGAATCAGAGGTTTTAATGCCATACCAAAAGACAGAACAAACAAGCACCTACCAAAGATAAGCAAAATAAAAACAACATTTGGGAAGCAGGTTTCAAAGTCTAGTAGAAGGATTCCAGTACAGTGGGTAGTTTGGTTTTGGCTGCAACAGTGGCAGCTACCGCTGTCCCAAGGGCTGGGTTTATTTTTCTTGGTTTGTGCAGGTCAAAAAAATATATGTATATACCAAACAATAACATGGAGAATTAAACAGATTCCTACACACATTCAGTATTTTCTTGAGCTTCTGTATAGATTCATGACATTTACATAAAACGTAAGCAAAGCTTTTCTTGGTATCAGGGATTTTAGCACATCTTTTTTTGCTTTAAATTGAGACTTTTTTTTTACTGAGCAGGGTTTTGGAAGATGCTGGTGTCATGTGGCATTTACACTGTAAGGCTTTTCTTGTATGAGTCTAAGCTGAGTATCCTGTGTGAAAACCAAACAATTTGGGGATTGACAGGAGACACAATAGTTGTCTATAAAATGATTGATAACCTATAATTGGAAATTTAAACTGCACTGGTGACTGTGGAAGGTAGAGGCCTTTCCTATACAAGGAACAACCCTTCCTGTACTATGAACAATGATAGGAAATAACAAGATAAACTAGTAGCTGATTTCTGTTTTAAATAAAAAGGCACAGCAGCACAATTAAAGTCAAGGATGAAGTTCTTGTAGCACCCCAAGAGCATTCAGTCAGGGAAGGAGTAAAAACATTCACAACTCCTCCTAACCACTTTCATGTGTTCACAAATACTTGGTTATTTATTCTTCTTAATTTCCAGAAGGAAAAGCTCATTAACTATTTTCACTTTCCCTTTTTAAAAGTTTCAGGCATCCAGTCAAGGGGAGAAAAAAATTAAACAAATCATACCCCATTGCCATATGTTTTGATCAGCAACAGAGAATGAATAGCAAGTAGTAAATAGCAGGGAGGATGGCAAGAGATCTTATGAAAACATTGCTTAGAAGTGCAGGAGAGGGAAAAGAAAGCCCATGTTGTATTTGGCCAATTCTAGCTCTTGTCCAGGGGGAATTAGTAATAAATACCAAAACCATGAGGCACACTGGAAGAGGAGAGCCTATGAATGGATAAATACATGTGGGAGGTTGGCATTAATCTTCGATGAGCTACCTACTCATTGAAGAAATAGAAAAAAAACCCAACACCCAACAGTGTTACAGTTAGAGCAGATGTGACAGGCTTTTAGCCAAAAATCCTGTGGGAAAACAACGAAAATGTTTAACCTTCAAGAAGGCTAAACTAAAAGCAAACTGACTTCTTAGAAAAACTTTTTCACAGTGAGGGTGACAGAGCTCTGGAACAGGCTACCCAGGGAGGTTGTGGAGTCTCCATCTCTGCAGATACTTAAGACCCACCTGGATCTGTTCCTGGGTGACTTGGTCTAGGTGATGCTGCTCTGGCAGGGGGGTTGGACTAGATGATCTTCTAGGTCCCTTCCAACCCCTAACATTCTGTGATTCTGTGATTAGGTGAAATAAGAGAGACTGTTAAAGAAGGTCTTGAGCAGGACAAAGATTGCAGGCTGGATAGAATATATCTTATCGTAGCCTTCGAACTTGTGAAAAACAAATGTCTCTGTAATTAGCAAGCTTACTCCAGCCCTCATTAAATTATTAAATGCTATGAATTAATACAGTGTTACTCTGAATTCAATGCATTTTTACTAAAAAAGATAATGCTTTTTGCTTAGAATGTGTACACCCAGAACAACAGAGGGGCTTGTACCCCTTGACATTTTTAAATTAAATAATCAAGCTGGTGTTGTGATGTTGCTTTCAAAGACATCCCAGTAGTGCAGCACTTCAAATGCCCTCTTAAACTGGAGAGGGGGCAGAGCTAGTGCTGCAGGGACAGGCAGAGCCAGCTGGGTGCTGGCATCACAAACCACTCATGTTCCCAAAGTGATCATGCCCAGAACTTTTAATTTTGGGGTGTTGTTCTTAAAAAAATGGGAAAAACATTCCTACAGGTTGTGACACTCAAGAGCCTCCACCTACTTATCAGTACCTTTGACTCCTTTTTTTCACTTGTTAAGTTTTTTTGTTGCCAAATAAAGGAATAAATGAGTAAATTGCCAAGATTAAACAGGGAAGCGGCAAACTCTGGCAACATGCCCCAAATGATTAATTATTTAGTAGAACAGTTGGTGATATGGTCATGCCCAGAGCCACTATTTGTAGAGAGAGATTGATAACATTAATAATGAGGTGACCAAGGGTGTAAAATTTATCACCACTTGACATGGTTCTGCTCTGTTAATGCTCCAGTACTTCTTGAAAGTCCCCGTTTGTATTTTCTCATGAAACAGATACTTTGCTGCCCTGTGATAAATTAGAGTGATGTTCAGGTATCAGCAGTATGAAAAAACAAAACAAGCCAAAACTTGCATTTTCCCACAAGGGGAAAGCATACAGATGGGTTAGGATCTATAAAAGAAGCTGTGAGGTGCGCTCTTCTGTACCCTGAGACTGCCGGGCAGTGGGAAATGGTGTTGCTCATGGAAAAATCAGAGGCAGGATTAAAAACAGAATATATTTCTGCTCTTGGACTTCTTTGCTCAAAAGCCGCCTGTTGTTTTCTAGGCCAGTGAAACATTCCAGTGGACCTGACAGCATCAAAGAGAGCAAAGAGGAATCAAGAGCATCAAACAATGAATGGTGTCTCCAACTGGCAGAGAAAAAAGTGACCCCCATGGCAGTGATGTCCTCAACAACCAGTGTCTTACACCACAGTTTAATCATCAAATAGACCATAAAACCATCTATGTCCAGGTCCAAATCTATGTCTGCATCTTTGACTCTTCTTGACCACCCAAGCACCTGCAATTCTGAGTGAATAAACACAGTGAGGAAGCACTGTCACNCTTTCCTATACAAGGAACAACCCTTCCTGTACTATGAACAATGATAGGAAATAACAAGATAAACTAGTAGCTGATTTCTGTTTTAAATAAAAAGGCACAGCAGCACAATTAAAGTCAAGGATGAAGTTCTTGTAGCACCCCAAGAGCATTCAGTCAGGGAAGGAGTAAAAACATTCACAACTCCTCCTAACCACTTTCATGTGTTCACAAATACTTGGTTATTTATTCTTCTTAATTTCCAGAAGGAAAAGCTCATTAACTATTTTCACTTTCCCTTTTTAAAAGTTTCAGGCATCCAGTCAAGGGGAGAAAAAAATTAAACAAATCATACCCCATTGCCATATGTTTTGATCAGCAACAGAGAATGAATAGCAAGTAGTAAATAGCAGGGAGGATGGCAAGAGATCTTATGAAAACATTGCTTAGAAGTGCAGGAGAGGGAAAAGAAAGCCCATGTTGTATTTGGCCAATTCTAGCTCTTGTCCAGGGGGAATTAGTAATAAATACCAAAACCATGAGGCACACTGGAAGAGGAGAGCCTATGAATGGATAAATACATGTGGGAGGTTGGCATTAATCTTCGATGAGCTACCTACTCATTGAAGAAATAGAAAAAAAACCCAACACCCAACAGTGTTACAGTTAGAGCAGATGTGACAGGCTTTTAGCCAAAAATCCTGTGGGAAAACAACGAAAATGTTTAACCTTCAAGAAGGCTAAACTAAAAGCAAACTGACTTCTTAGAAAAACTTTTTCACAGTGAGGGTGACAGAGCTCTGGAACAGGCTACCCAGGGAGGTTGTGGAGTCTCCATCTCTGCAGATACTTAAGACCCACCTGGATCTGTTCCTGGGTGACTTGGTCTAGGTGATGCTGCTCTGGCAGGGGGGTTGGACTAGATGATCTTCTAGGTCCCTTGAG